>JAQGAZ010003592.1:0-11191 GCA_034692225.1 Polydesmus complanatus
ATAGAAAAGCGCCGAGCTTGCGAGGCGCGAAATTTTTTTTGGGAAAAGTGCAAAATTTGCCTTTATTTTTGACAAAATAATACGAATTTTTATATTTTTTCTTAATTTGGAGGCCCCCTTGATTGGTGAGGCCCTTGGCGCGCGCCTATTGCGCCTAATGGATAATCCGCCACTGAATACTGTAGTGGGTTTTTCCGAGTTTATGTAACTTACATCTGCGGAGAATATGATGATGGAGTTTTCGTATAGACCGTTTTTCTTCAATGCGAGTATGATAGAATTGACGTCGGAATCCAATTGTGACACCATGGCTAATATTTAAAAAAAAAATAGTATTAAGCTTAATTAAGGAATTGTTATTAATTGAAATTTACCGCTGAAGTTTTTTCTCGCCACATTTGGTTCGTTTGGATACAAATCTATTTTATCTTGCGGGACCTAAGTTATTTCATTAAGTTATTAATAACTAGCGTGAAAATTAAAATGTAGTCATTACTTCAAGTGGAGAATGCCCGAGCTGCGACGCGTAGTAAAGGAAAAATGGTTTATTTTTATCCGAATTCTTTGCAACTTTTTTCACTTGTTCTACAAACGGAATCTGAAATATTGAGCATTTTATTTTAATTAACCGAGCGTTGTTTCTAGTATTTAATTTTTCGTTTATATGGCACCGATGAGAAGATTCCTCTCCACTTCCAAGCTGGTGTTTCTCCGTCGAAAAAATCGTAAACATTGGGCACTCCAGGCGTAGGTACAGGGCTGCTGTTTGTGCTTATATAGAAGGGTGTGGTGTGTTGGTAATAGTATTGGGCAGCGTTCATGTAACCGAGATGCGTGTCAAAGCCTCTATTGATGGGCAGATAGGCCGGATTACAGCATCCCAAGTGCCATCTAAGATCGATTTAAATTCAGTTGAGGTTCGATATTATTAAACTTAATTCGTGACTTACTTTCCCACCATATGAGTGGAGTATCCCAATTTCTTTAGTTTTTGCGGGAGAAGTTCGAATTGTAAAGGAAGAGCCATCGTAGTATAAAGCGGCGTAACCAATATCTGAAATACACTCTCGATTAAATTAATACAATTGTACGAAAGTCTGAAAAATTTATAGCTAGAACCGGAAATCCAGTTCTGAACGGATAATAACCGGTCATCAAAGCGGATCGAGATCTAAACATATTTTTAAAGGCAATTTTGATTTTTTTTTTTTTTAAAAGAAAAATATTTGAATTTTGAATAATTACGGTGAGCATAAGTTTTGAACGTAAGATTGATTGAGAATGATGCCGTTAAGAGCCAAGTCGTCTATACAGGGGGTTTTCATGTCCTTGTTGCGAAATCCTACGTCGAACCAACCTGAACTCATTTAATTAGCATGAATTAAATTAGCAATACAGTATAATCTTAAGAATAGTTTTAAAGATACATGCATAGTTTTTAGAAGCTAAATAATTAGCGGTATATTGCATATAGATTCTGCATTACCTTATAAAAGTCGTAAATACATGCAGTTTCGAAATTGAACTTACAATCTTATTAATTTCGTAATTAATCTCATTGGTTTACTATTATTATTATTACGGTATTAAATAGAAAAGCTAATTTTACCTAGATCGTCTGCCAAAATGAAAACAATGTTGGGCGGTTTGCCTCGTTTTCCATCATTTCCCTCAGATTCATCGCTGAATGAGTCTTCATCTCTACATAGACACAGGCTTAAAAATGCCAGCAAAATAACTGTCTTTTTCCACATTTTTCTCAGTACATGGTAATTTTGTTGTCTTTCATTGCCTTTATATACAGTTAAAATGTGCTGCAACTTTCAAAACGTAACACCTGGATTAGTAAGTTTATTAAACCATAAAACTTAAACGTTTAATGCATACAGAATAATCCACCAATAATTATCAACCGCAGACATTACTGTAATACAGAAAAGTAAAAAAATAAAATTTAAATTAAATGTCAATTGCTAGTTGAAGCCATTTTGTGAACTGTAGTTTTTATCTAAATAAGTTAAATTTTCGTAAATGTCAGACCTACTGTAGAATATTTTATTTTTTCGATATTATTCGACAATGGTGAAATTAACATTTAGCTTTTATTGGTAAAGTTGCGAAATTAAATTTAATCGATAATTGCGAAGTTAATTATTATTTTTATATAGGCCTATACCGTATGTTAACTGAAATATGCAAATTGTGTTTGCAAAATAATTTTTATCATAAATTATTGTGAATTTTGTTATAATTAATTATTTAAAACTTCGTATAAAAGGGCAGAGTTTTCTTTGAAATTTATTTATTTACACCAGCAGTGTATTAAGAGTACTAAATACAGTATATGAGGCAAAAAGGAGTGACACTGGTGATACCGCGCAAGAAAGAAACGTTTTCAATTATGGGCTTAACTCTTAACATAGATTAATGAAGAAATTAGCTTCACTATATCGGTTCTTTGTAGTAAAAGTACGTGAAGGGGTTTCCTAGGTATCTACTGCATAATTATTCAGCCTACTTTGCAATCGATTCGAAGCAGTCGCGTTATTTTTATTCCACATCGCGTGTAGACCTACAGAATGATATAATTTTTGGTTTAATTTTACATTTATTTAGACCAATTTTGCGTTTATTTTAGTCGCTTGTTTTTTTTTTTTAAATGACTTTGAGTCGTCTTTGTTGTTTGCAGTTATGTATTTGTAGCATTTAAAAAAGAATTAAGTCATATTGTTCGTTAAAAGATTACGTGTGTTTGTTAATCCAACTTTTTAAAACTTAGTCTGGTGACTGAGTTGTAGACAAAACAAACTTTTTTCGTTGACGTATGCAAAGACTCTCGTTGTTGCAAATATTACAATTAATAATCTGCATTTGATTTCCATTTTTCATCGTTTGCGGTTTTTTTTATGAGCTGCTTAAAATCATTTGTAATCAAATGTGACAACTGCATTTATTTACATGATGTTTGAAATCATTTTTACATGAATGAAAAAGAGTGTCACGATGTGATATGCCACCTATTTGCCCTTGTAACGTTGACACTGACTTATTGACATTCTCACATTAAAAAAATAAATTTGATCAACTTGTCGATATAATAACACTGGAGATATTTTATTGAATGATATATTTCTCATGTGTTTTGATATACGAAAATGAAATTCGAATATCCGGATCTAAATTTGATGCAGGGCATTAATTTTGAATGATGCAAAATGAAATATTTTTGCGGTGTAATTTTAATTAAGCAGTTGTATTTTTTTTTTTATTGTAATGCATTTTTTTTGTCAAATGTGAAATATTTGGCGATGTCGTAATTAATATTTTCTTAGGAGAAGGAAAAAAAAAAGAAAGTGTGAAATGACTTTGGTTAGGAATTTATTGTCTTTTGCAATTATTCTAACAGCGATAGAATTGGTTATAGGAATTCAAAATCTCAATGAAAATAAGTAGGAACCAACATTTATTTTTATGGTTGTTTAATCACAATGTAAGAATTGTATATATCTCCAGCTTAAACCGTGAAGGTAATAGGCAGATGGAAAATATCTTAAACATTATAAAACGACAAGGTTGGTGCAGCTGTTATTTTTAAATTATGACTACTTTTTGATATGTGATATTAAAATTACCTGAAAAATCTTCGACTTTTACTTGAGGATTAACGCATGTCTTGACAAAACAAAATTAAGTGTTTCTTGGTAGGGCTACATCTTTGAAACATTATTTTAAGACATAGCTGGTAAATGTACAGCCCACTCCTCAATACTGTAATCCCAATTTAATTGAAAAAAATTCCAGTGTGATAAAACTGGGGAACCTGGCCAACCATTAGCAAAATAGGGGAATTTGTATTTCTATTTGGAAGTGGTTTAAAACTTTCCAATTTTTGTTGTTTTAGCCACTCAGAATGTAAATCAAACAGTTAAAATAAATTTGAAAAAACCACCAAAAGAACCTCCGCCACCTCAACCACCAGTGCAACCCCCGCAACCACCGGTACAGCCACCCTCGCCACCAGTGCCACCGCAACCCCCAGTACAACCACCTTCACCTCCTGTACCACCGCAACCCCCAGTACAACCACCATCCCCACCTGTACAACCACCCTCCCCACCTGTACCACCAGTACAACCACCTGTACCACCAGTACAACCACCATCCCCACCTGTACCACCTTCCCCACCAGTACAACCACCATCCCCACCTGTGCCGCCTTCTCCACCAGTACAACCACCATCCCCACCTGTACCACCTTCTCCACCAGTACAACCACCATCCCCACCAGTGCACCCACCTGTACCACCAGTGCACCCACCTGTACCACCAGTGCACCCACCTGTACCACCAGTGCACCCACCTGTACCACCTTCTCCACCAGTACAACCACCATCCCCACCAGTGCACCCACCTGTACCACCAGTGCACCCACCTGTACCACCTTCCCCACCGGTGCCACCCTCCTCACCTGTACCACCAGTACACCCACCTGTGCCACCGCAACCCCCAGTACCACCACAACCGCCATTACCTGGACAAGTATCACCCGCACTATCTCCAGCAAAATCACCCGCTGGGCTACCACTGTCACAACCCGGCAGTGGACAGGCAGACGCTCTTGGTAAACCAAACAATGGTAAGCCAAATGCTCATTTTTTAATTCTATAATTATTTGCCACATGAATGGATTGCAAATTAAACTCTACAAAATCAATTACAGTAAACTCCCGATTATCTGCGGCGATGGCTGCCGCGGCGGCAATCACGGATAATTGAATTCCACGGATAAACTGCAAAATGACCGAAAAAGATCACAAATCAACACGAAAATGCTATTTCACAATTTTTATTTACATACAATTATGGCTTACTAATCGGTAGTTTCATGTTGCATACAGTTTAAAACACCTCAAAACCCGCAAAAAATAAAAGAATGACCACAGATAATCGAGAGTTTACTGAATCTGCCACAAATAAGTGTCAATGTTTTGATTAACACGTACACGTAAGATTTGACAATAAAATAATAATACTTAATAATTAACGAGTTATCTAATCACAATGCAAAGGTAACAGTAAATTAATAAAAATTATACTTGGGAATGTAATCAGAATTATTTCATTTATAAAAATTGAAAAAAAATTTGCACCTTTTTTGATTGAGGCTCATCTTATTTCTTAAGACAAAATCTCATATTAAAACTAATATTTCAGTTTATTCAAAATAATTTTTTTGGGAAGAAGAATAATATTATAAACAACTGCGCGTACATGATTTAATTACTAATAGCATAGTTTGAAAGATGTTTTATCCGCGTAATGACATTACATACTCGTATATTGTCAGATCTTTTAAGGGGCGAGTCAAAAATTTATTTACTTTAAAAATTGTGAACTATTGCTATGTAGAGAAGGTGCTAAAATGTTAAGCAATTCAGAAGTTAGTAAATATATTAATTAGCGTATATTCTAAAAAGGGATGCCAGCTCTGGATCAGGCACCACCTGGAAGTGGAAATACAGGTCTAAATGGCAAACCATCTCTAGATGATCTTAAAAAGCTAAACCTGGGTCAGTCTTTACCAACGCTGTTGCAACAACCTGGAAGTGTAAATCCAGGTTTAGGTGTCAATCCTGGTTTAGGTGTCAATCCTGGTTTGAATCCCCTTCAAGGACCAAATGTTCTTCCAAATCCTCAACCGCAATTATTGCAGCCTCCTAATGGACTGCAAGGAAATCCTCCAAATGCACCATCTTTTAACCTGCCGAATATTAATTTCCCTAATATTCACTTCCCTAACGTTAATTTCCCAAATGTTAATTTTCCAACTATAAATTTACCACCAAATAATGGCTAGTAACTTAATGTTAGCAACATTGAATTTTTGCCACATTTTTATTATAGACTTGTGTTCGCTGAGAATGGTTTGTAAGGGGCGTTTTGTTTTTTTTTTTTGGGCAGAAAATGCACTTTTTCTTCAAAAGTTGGGTAGGGACGTTACAATTTATTAATTTTTAGTTACCTACTACTGTATTTCTATAGAAAATTAATGCCTGAAGCAATTCTTATTTTAAAATAGATTGCAATTAATAAGTTTTAAAAATGACAATCAATAAATTTTATTTTTAATAAAATACATTTATTGACTAGCGTTCTGTAATAAGCTAAAAACTACACGAGGAGCAGTTTCAATAAGCTATTACGCATACAACATTTTAATTAAACTTATCGAATACAACTGACTTCATTGAAATTAGAGTACCGCGTATGCATAAGTTAATTATTTTCCCGGATCTAAAAAAGAAATATTACGCGTATCAAATATCATTGTTGTATGAGTATTAGTCTTATTTGCATCATCATTGCATTGTATTTAATTAACATTTTAAAATGAATGGATTTTTTTCCTTCTTATTGGTGATAACTTTACATCTTGCAGCCACAATTAGTACTGAGAAGTAAATTAATTTTAATCATGCATAAAAGTATAGTTGTATAAGCTTATATATATATTTTTTAAAAGTTCACCGTTTGATCAGACTGGATTTACTGATGTAAATATTGAAAAGCGTAAAGGTCAGCTTACAGTTATTTTGTTGAATAAACCACCAGATTTTAATTATTTAATTTTATATTTTTGTTTTAATATATTTGAAGTGGTGGAACAAAGTGCTAAGCAAAAGGTGCACATTAAAATACCACGTAGATCGAAGCCTAAGAAAGATCGCCCACCAAGTAAGAAAGAACCACCATCTGTTCCCTCTCCCGTAAAACCAAATACTGAGTCACCTTCGGTACCAACTATTAGGCCGCCTTCGTGGCCAGATATCCCTCAACCAAACCCAATGCCAGATTTCAACGCAGGAACTGGTACGCATCATCTTGCAATACCAAAAGATCTCACCTATAATACCTACTTTATTTATTTTTTTGGTGCTCATGCAAACCACTCGCATGATGCAACCTCTTGCATAGGGCATTTTCATTTTATTTTGTTGATTTTACCTGTTACTCGGTATTATATTTTGAGTTTTAGAGCACATGCGGCATTAAATAAAACATACAAAAAATTGTGATGCTTATTATACACTGATTTTAACATTTTTTTAAAAAAAAATTGAAGGGGTGCGTATTATTTATGGTAGCATAATATTATAGCTGAGACTTTATGGTACTGTACCTGCACTACCTATTATACAAACTGTTAATTGTTATTAAAAATATGGCATCATTTTTACCACTAGGAGAATTTTCCTTTGGTAATCAATCAAATTATCCACATGGTGGAGTTCCCCCTGATAGTACAAATAGCGGAGTTCCTCCTGGAGGATCTCCTGGAGGCTACCCTTATCAGCCACCTAGAGGAGATCCCGGTGGTAGTCCACCTGGTGGCGGTTCCCCTTATCAGCCACCTTCTCATCCCAGTTTTGGTAGTCCTCCAGGGCAACCTTATTGGAGTAATCCAGGTGAAGTTGAGCTTTACAACGAAATAAAGTTTGAGATATTTTTTTAAAAAATAGTAGTGCGCATTTTAGTATTGTGTAGGCTATATTTAAACAATTGTCATTTAAAAGTTTTAAGATACTAATAATAAGGGATATAATAGCTCTACCCTTTCCTTTCCTTTTAAGAGGCAGATGGTTTGATAACTATTTATTTTACAAAAGTACAGTGCCACCCAAAATTATTTCTGCAATGTTCGTAGTTTGAGTGGAACTGTATTTAGGTAAAATAAATATTTATTAAATCGAATTAACTTTTTTTGCGTAGGTAATCCAGGAACTGGTCCAACTATTCCTGACGGAAATATTCCTGCACAAAGCATTTCTGGTCCACAAATTCCTGAAGGAAACATTCCTGCTCCAAACATTTCTGGTCCGAGCATGCCACCTTACGATGTTCCCAGAACAAATATTTCCGGTCCCCAGATGCCTCCTTATTACGTTCCCAGTTCAAGCGTTCATTTACCACATCCCCCCAACGTTGATTTGCCAAGAGTCGACATTAGAATTCCGCGTCACCCGGGAGTTGACATTCCCAGAATTGACTATAATATGCCGAGAGTAGTTATTCCAAAGCATCCTGGAATTGACATTAATCCTCAAAAAGTTCATTTTGGACCCCATGCTCCGATCGATATTCCTCAAGTAGGGATTGACTTGTATCCACACCCAGGATTTGACATACAACCTTTGGAAATAGATTTGTATCCACATCCGGGGTTTTTTGTAGAAAATGGAATAGTGCGCATACAACCTCACAATGGAGTTCGCGTACCGGCAAATACCGGTAGATGAATTTTAAATATTGTTTAGGAACTTGATTTTAATAAAATATATTGAATTTAAACATTCTTTGATCAGTTTAAGGGAAACAGTTTATTACAGGTAGCCGCTATCAAAAACTGTAGCTAGAAATTAGTTATAATAATTGAGGATACAAATCAATTCCTGGCGCATTTTAATACTGGTTTCCAAGTTTTTACTATAATATACTGTACATATAAAATTAAGGTCTTATTTAAAAAAAAAAAATGCATTCTTATTTAAAAATTAATTAATAAAGACTTTTTATATAATAAAAATAAAGTATATTGTATAAACTTAAATAAGTATGCAACAAAATACTGTGCGCGTCTCGTTAATAAATAGAAACTTAAAATTAAGAACATAATCCTTTTCTATTTAAAATAATGTTAAACAAATTTTATTAATCGAATTTTTCAAACAATATCATAATTATCTTTAAAAAAAGAGTATATTTTGGCGAATATATCATATTCGACGCATTTAAAACAGTGATTTATTAGTATAAATACGGTATTGGAAATTTGAATTCCGGATATAAATTTGATACAGAGTTTGCAAATCGATTCCAAGTTAGAAAATAAACAAAATGGTTGGTCCAACTTTGCGTTAATTTTCTTAATCATTGCTAATACTGTTCATTTTTTAATATACAAAGTACTTTTTAATATTGCGTAAAATGGTTTTTGTTAAGCTTTTATTATTTCTAGTGATTATAAAATTGGGCATTTTTGCTGAAAATTATAAAGAAAATAGGTGATGAAAATAGCAAGTTGATTAATGATAAATTATTAATTTTTGTTGGTGAAATTTGCAGTAACAATTTTGATGCTAAACAGAAAATTACTATTTTAAGCATTAAAAAACGTGCAGGTTGGTTAAATCATTTTTGTTAAATTATCGTAAATTTAAAATATATTATATTATTGTTACAAATATTATTTTTATTGGTTTTCATGTTTTATTAAATTTTAAATTGGGAAGCAATGTACATGTGACAATAATCTGCATAAAGTAAACGTTAACATTAATGATACATTGAGCTATACAGGGGTTGGTTTTTTGCTTAAAGATTTACAGTTAGCTAATAACAGGGAAGTTTTTATAATGTCACATTCGAGTATGTCTTTGATACGGAAAAATAATACTGTCCATTTGTCATTTAGATTTATGTAGCCAATTCAGTTTGCACAACATATCGAAACTAAATTATATTAATTTATCTAAAGATAATTTTGAATCGAATTGATATTATTACGGTACATGTAATACTTTAGCAAATCCTAAAAACCAACAAAACGTGAGTCAAAAAGTTATTATAAAAAACAAGAAGGCAAGCGAAACACCGAGCCCAGATCCGGCACCTGAAGCCCCACAAGCGTATGAACCTCCCGTTAGCACCGCGGAGCAAACAATATCAATCCCTGGTTATGGTAATTAATTACAGTACTTATCTTTGTAAAAGATAATAAACTAACTGGGGAAAATATTTTTGAAGCGCCTCCAAGTACCAATGCTGCAGGACCACCACCACAAAATGGTTATTATTAATATCGCTAAAGCTATCTACGAGTAGATGGTTCTTAAAACTTACTTATAAACTAGGGCCTGCAAATCCTCCTCAGGCTCAGGCACCATCGGGATATCCTGGACAGGCGTATCCACCACCTGCCAGTGTTGCACAAAGTAATCAAGGGCCTGCATACGCTGCTTCTTATTCTCCGCCAAGTAGCCCAGGATATGCAGGTAGCCCAGGAGGTGCGAGTATCTCAGGACCTGCTACTAACCCTGCTCCTGCCACTAGCCCAGCAAATCCTGTGGCAACTAACCCAGAACCTGCAACTAACCCAGCTCCTGCAGCTAACCCAGCTCCTGCAACTAACCCAGCTCCTGCAACTAACGCAGCACCTGCCAGTCCTAGCCGCAGATAATTTCAATGACAATAATTGACTCAGAATAACATAAATAACATTCAATATTACCGTATCGTTGGTTAGTAACACCTTACACAAATTCAAATTTGTGTACTGTATTTCATTTATGAAATGCGTGTATGGTGTATTGTTTTTTTAAGGTTTTAAATAATTGATTTTTTTTTTTTTCGGATTTTTTTTTTTTTTTTTGTACAAAAATTAATTAATTGAAGAGTTATTTCGAGCAACTATTTTTTAGACCTAAAATAAATTGCGTTCAAATGCGTACAATATGATTGGATCGAAATATGAATGAAGGTGCCAGAGTGTAGAAACCAAATTAATTTACCAGCAAAAATTCAAATTCAATATTTTTACTAGCTTTTATTTTGACTTTTCTTTTGAACGTGACATTATTATTTTAGAATCAGAATTCAAAAGTTACAAGTATTAAGCAAAAAAAAAAAATTAGGATTTTTTTTATTGCTTTTAATAAATATTATTTTAAAAAAAATCATTTAAGATTTGACTTCATCGAAGTAATCGCAAAAACTGTGATTACATACAGTATAATATTTTTTAAAAAAAAAAAAAAAAATAATAATAATAAAAATAAGAAGAAATAATAAAAAAAAAAATTTCAAAAATTTGAGACCATCTTTAACATTTTATTTATTTATTTTTTTTTTGGTCTGAGAGTTTCGGCCAAAAATAATGTTTTTATTCCGAAGGTGTAGATTGAGGGCGTTGATTTTGGTTCTGGTTTTCGCAGATATACTCAGGGCAGCACTGTCCTTCTCGGGGAACTAGTTGACATCGGTTGCGTTCATCGTGAGGGGGTGGGGCCGGGCATCGTTGACGGACGCAAGACAAGTCCGGTGGGAAAGAACAGGTGCAATTGACGCAAGGGTCGCCCAATTCCAATCGTTGACCTTTCTTGAAGGACAAACCGCCGAATGTGCACACCTCAGC
>JAQGAZ010003593.1:0-11189 GCA_034692225.1 Polydesmus complanatus
TAAGTAGCGATATATTTTAAAGGGGGCCTCAAATTTGAATTGCGCTTTGGGCCTCTCAAGTGCTTAATCCGCCACTGATTCGCGGTTAATGCGATTTTGTAATTTGGTTAATGGCGCTATTTTTTTTTAGATTAAAATTTGTTTATTTATGATTAATCCGGTAATTGGAATAACGTGTTCTTCGAAATAGTACCTAGCTGCTAGCGAGTCTATTAAATTTACTCGATTTGCAAAATACTGTAAATGTAAGTGGAATAAATCAAATTTAAATGAAAAAATATTTTGATTCCTAAGTTTATCAATTCAATGAATATTTCGCAAAAATGAATGCTACATCGGCAGATCTGTTTGCTCATGTTTGGCACTGCGTAATTAACGAATTAATAAGCAGGCGAATTCGAATTACTGATATAAGATTTTTCGCCGTGCCTTTTAAATAATTCATAATTATTCATGTAGAAGAAAATTCATTTTTAGATAAGATCAGATTATAGGATTTTGTATTGCGTCGTCTGGATGCAAAACTTGAAACATCCTCCTACAGCGAATAATTATTAGAAATAAATGTTCGCTACAAGAGCTTTTATTCTCATTTTTATTTTTGCACGAGAAAAATTATGTTTGCATTAATGAGAACAGCAACACTCGTAATTAATTTTTACTTGACTTAAAAATGCTTTTTTATTTAATATTTAATATGCTTTAAGCAAGTTTATTTTACATATTATTTTTTAGCAGTGGCAAATATTTATTTTGCTTGCTTGCTGTAGAAATGTATCTTATCAATTTCTTTTATCATTTTATTTACTCTTTCGAGAGGGCGAATATGCGTTTAATTATTTTATTAATAATTTGTAAATACATAAATAATTATGTGTAATTTACCATGGTAAGCATTGAGTATTTCTTGCAGATTTTTAGTTTGAATTTATTACTTTTTGAGATAAAAAGACGAATAAATATTTTAATAAAATAAAAATTCTGTTATTTTAATTAAAATACGGTTTTTTATTTTAAGAATAACATTGATGTAACCAGCTTTGAAACTAATGGTGTATATATTTTGAAATTGCACGTGTTGTGTAGCTTTTGTAGCCTTTGTAGCTCGATTTCAACACGACTCACCAATCATCGTATTAGTAATGCCTAAGCTCATTTAAAATTAAATAAGAATCTTCAGAGTATTTTGTCTAAAGTTAGAGAGATACACAGCCAACATGCTATTCTTTTTTATTACGAATACATGTACCAACTTTCTCTTTCAATACGCGTTTCAACTTTCAATGTTAAGACGCTTAGGGAAAACGTACTTTAGGAATTAAGAGTAATAAATAATTCCTCGTAAATCGTGTAAATTTATGGCTATTTCTCTGTAGTATTAGAGTGTGCAGTATATTTTAAATTGCGAAGTGGTGAGGCGCTTAAGAGCTGAAATTTACCGTCAAATTTATGAACGTCATTGAGTTTTTTTTTTTAAGGGAATAAAATGGGGTCGTTTACTATAAACCGAGTCCAACTCTTTACCATTTTACGCTTTTCACTTTGCGAGTTTACTGCTGCAGTACTGTATCCACTCGATTACTGTATACATCAGGGTCAGGGACATTGTTGGGGGTTTAAATAATATTACGACTTTTCTTGACAGCATCATCGCGTTTTCTGGCGGTCGATCACTCGCTCGATTGACCGTTTTTTTTTTCTTTCCACCTCCGTCGCTTCATATCTCTCGGGAGCCTATCAAAATGTAGGACAAGCGTATTGATTTGTTTCCCCGTAAAAACGCTCTACTTACATTTGATTTTATGCTACTCCGGTATTTGCTTATTGAATTTGGTGTAACTAAAGGGTTGCGATGTGATGCTATATAGAAATTGTACCAGCAAATTAAATATTATACGAGGAGGAAATTGCCGTAGTTGTTTAAATTGAACGACAAAATGTTATTTTTTATGGTTTAAATAAGGCTGGAGGCTGTAGGTACGGTATTGCCATAGCCTCCTATAGTATTGCATTGCAATTGAATTAAAAAAAATAGTTTGAGCTTTGTTTTAAACTCGTAATAATGAGGAAAAGTATACTGTAGTATTATATTATAAAAAATTTGCGGATAATTAATGTTTAGAAATTGGGGGAAATTGTTTAGAATTAATAAATTATTAATTTGTGAAACGATGTAGATTAAAACTACTTTAGGCTAAGCATTCGACGACGAATTTTGCGCACCGGTAATACAAAATTTGCTAATAATTTTTTTTTTTTCGGTTCGAACGTTAAAGCCTTCATTTACATTTTGATTAAATTGAAAGGATGTTTAAAGATAGTTTTCACTAAGTTGAAGGGATTGATCGGATTTTGGCAAAGTACGAGTAATAAATTCTGCGATAATAGGCGTTGAAGACGAATTTTGTAAATAATATAGATAGAATACACGAGCTGTATAATAATAGTAAACAATTATTTTTTTAAATTGTGTTAGTGGCTCATGATGTCTACTTACAATGCTTGTTGTTTATATTTCCTGCATTATATTTGTATTTTACAATTTCTATTTATCAGTATTTGCGAAATAAATTAGGAAGAATTTATTTTTAGGTCAGAAATAATGCGTATACATAATTTTATTATCGTTTATTATTCATTTTTAATCAATGGCGTTAAAAACTTTCAATCTTTTAATTAGACAACCTACCAAACCATAATTTTAATAACTATTTACTATTTGATGAACACCAAATTAGCGCAAATATTATTGCTTTTCCAGAATATTGCTACACCATTATTCGCTCAAATAAATTAGCATGTTTTTCCCCCACCCCCCTATTATTTTTACGGTTGAAAATTAAACTGATGTTCAAGTTTTCATTTAGGGGCGTAACTTGCAGCAACATTTTTTTTTTTTTTTGTTAATTTAGAGTTTTTGGAGTCTGGTATAAATTAATGTACGATAACTGCTGACACAGTAGCAAAATTATCTTCCTTTTTTTCTTCTTCAGAAAAAAAGGAAAGTCACACTGTACATGTATTTGGAAAGAAATGCTGAAAATGACATTTTGTCTATTCTAATCATCCTAACTCGCGATTCATCCATTATTTTAATCCTCGATTTTGAGGAAAGACGCGGAGATACGTAAATAATTCAATTAGGAACGCAAAGAAATTAGCTTAAAATGTGAAAGACAACATTAAGCTAAATGCCAATAAACTTGTTAACGTTGTTATTTTTTTCCCCTCCCCCTTCTTTCAAGCGATATTTTCGAAAAAGTCGAGCGTGAAATAATTTTTCCGTTAACTAAGCCGTTAACTGATGTTTTATTACAAAAAAATAAAAGTTTAAAAAATAAATAGTACGAACTGTATTAAAAGATTGTGCCGCAGGTTGTAGTATCTCACGCTATTTTTCTTAAAAGATTAAATCCGCCGTAAGCTAATAGAGATCTAGTGCCGTTCCACACTCGTATTATTATTGAACGACGATGATACGGCTTTCAATTTATTTTTAGTGTGAATGTAGTAGTAGCGAATTATTGCTCTGACGTTTTATTGTGTTTCTAGACATTCCCACGATCGACAATGTTATTGCTAGAACGACTTTTGAAAACCTTCGGTAAGAGGCTAAAATCAATGATAGAGATGAAACCGCGGGCCCCGAACACAAAAAGGCAGCAAAAAAAATAAGAATTTTTAGTCCGCCATTTTTCTATATCCCCAACATTTAGCTCAGCTGTACCAGCACTGTTAAATTTTATTAGGGGGATTTCTAATCTGAGCTGTGCAGCGCACGAACTGTTTGTGCACCTGAGCGCGGCGGTGTTGGCCTCCTTTCGCGCGCCGCTACCTATTGATTCGGGTACGGCATCGCTAAACGTCGTTGACCGTAGTTTTGCACCCCGTCAGTCGTCGATTTAGCATCATCAGTTTTTCATCGCTGCCGAACAGTTTGGTTGTGTGACCATCGATTACGCGGGAATATCGTCGTTTTTATTTTGGTGGAGATGATTTATGGTTAAAACTTAAAAGCGAAGATAATTTAAAAATCTGGATTACATGTGCACTTGATATTTTAAAGAGTTGGTATTCAAAATGAAAGTTACCGTGATTTTACGAAACGCGTGGCGGTTAAAACGTTGTTCTCTGCCCGAAGGATGATCGGATGGGTCCGTGCTCGTCGACATTTATTCGAAGGACTTCATCGTCGTCTTACGATGGGGGTGAGTGAATCGTGCACTCGATCATGCCACTGGGAAATCCTTGTTACAAATTTTATATCTTAATATTTTTTCTTTTTTCTCTTTCTTATTAAAACTTAATTATTGCGCGGTGATGATTACCTAATTAGATTACAGTATTGATAGAAATAAAAGCCGATTATCAAGAGTATGCATGCTAAGCTCAAAGTATTACTTTGCTTTCGATTTTATTTGCATTATTTATCGGTCTGTTTTCTTATGTGGATAGGGCATTGTTTTAATTTTTATGGATTTAATTATATTTGACTATGGTTTGTTAACATTTTAGCTTAATTTTTTTTATTGTTATTTTACGTTGTGAAGTTTTAATCGTGTGAACTTTTGTGGTCTCACAAAAGAATATTTACGACATTGCCAGTTTTCAGGATTTTTTACGACTTTTCGTGATTCGTGTCGAATTTCAAGGTTTTTTTGTGTGCTCATCTTTTATATTATTGCTTAAAAATGTTTCATTTGAAAAAAATTTATAGATGTCACATTTTTATTTTTTACTACGTTTTTGTGAAATGAAATGCCATTTTTATAATCCACCAATATATCATAAAAAAAAAATATTTTCGAGCATTTATTTCTTTTTCTCGCTCTTGTAATTGTTATAAATGGCTAAAGAGTAATGTTATACATTTTATACCTACTCTTACCATTTTTTGTGGAGAATCTTTACCGTATTTTTTTTTTTTTTTTCTCTTATTTATTCAAGTTGTAATCTCGAACAGATGTTGAACGTTTTCAATTGTCATTGACAAGAAGTGTAGGGCGAGTTGAAGGAAGCGTGAACTTTGATCCACGTAATTCTTAAGGGTTTGCTTAAGGAGTATCCGTCGTGAAGGAAAGGAGTTATAATTAGCAAGTTTAAAGATTTAATTTTTCAAAACCCCAACCCAAAGTAATGCAAAGGCAATTATTAACTGTTGAAATGGATTAACGGGTAATTGGCACAGCGAAATATGCGGTACAGTACCTCGTTTAGTTAGTATATTTAAATGTACATTTTGAAACTCGACTGCGCTGAAAATACAGTACAGTAATGATTCTATGCTTTGGAAAGATGCTTTGCATGCCACAGTGTTTTGTTTTGACACGAGATTTGTATTTCTGCCAAAAAAACATATATTTTGCATGATATGTATGCGTTGCATAAAAAGTGCAAGTTCAAAGTAAAATTTCAACGCTTTTAAAATCTAAGAAAAAAGTTCATGTAGCTAAAAAAATTTCTACGGGGTGTTCGGTTAGTTGGCATGCACTGCAGCTACGATACATGCAGTAGCTAAAATGCACATTTACTATCCGAACACCGTCTAGTTTGCGAGAGAAACTAGCATTTGGCTATAAACTTTATTTAAGAAAATAAAAATATTTTATGAATTTTTTTTTACTTGGGGGATTTGATTTGGGAATTGCAAATATGTATTACAAATTATTCATTTTTTTGTCGAAATTTTCTGCTCCAGTAATTTTTATTTTTTTAAATTTGCATAAAATTCAATTTGAACTTTTCCTCTCCATTAAAGTTATTATGATTAGTTAGATTGATAATGAAATACTGTAGTTGGTTACTGCGCCTTGTGACCCACGTAAATACATGTATTGTTATCTGGATCAAATTGTTATGTAGAAATGCTTTTTACATGTCACGCTTTTGAAGTTAAAATGTAAATAATAAGGTCGGAAAAAATTAAAAAAGTTATTAATCGATCGGTGTTTATCATTTACGACTTCTATAATACAGTACATTATTTGGGTCAAATTTAGATCTATCCAATTGAGTTTTCTAGAATTTCGATTGCTATACGTTCGTTTTATTATTAATATTTATAAATTATAAAATACTTTCGTTAATCGCTTCCAAAATGTAGCGTTGTTATTAAAAAAACATTTCTGATGAGATTATCATGAAAAAATTAATTTCGGATGCTCGACTGACAAGACAAGCTGTTCGTGAATCGTGATGTGAGTTTGACAAAGACGTTAAAAAATTGGCCTCAAGGCTGAAAAAGATCACTTCAGTTCATTCTTCAACTTCCCGTTTAGCTTTGATGCCATGACAACCGTTCTTCGTCTCTTTTGTATTTTTAGCGCTTTTAATTTAATTTTTTTCTTAACAAATATAAATTGTCAAAACGCGATTTAAAAGAATCAAAATTGCAGAATTATTTTTATCTATCAAGACATTTAATGCAACTTGATAAGAAAAGCGAATTTTCATTCTGTGTTTGTTTTTTATTATAATACTACAATGGAAATTATTTTCCATGTAAACATAGTTTTTAATCTACAATATTTGTGTTTTTTGAAATATCTAACGATAATACCAAAATTGCTAAAATTTAGTTTACGTACATATATATTTTTTTTAATATTTGCAGTTAATATTATTTTAATATAATATTTGCAACTGAAACTTACTTTAAGCTAGCACACAGTAATAGTAAGCTCTATCTTTAAATCGTTTCAACAGATGCCAAAATAGAATGGCAAGTTTACAAAGAATAATATTATGACACCTGTTTATCTCATTTTTCTGGCTTCATCACGATTATTTGCGTTGATATTCGAAGGGTGTAACTTTTAAATTGATGTCATTGATTCGTATAATAGTATTTTGATTGATTTGCATTCTAATGAATTTTTTTTAATTATTATTATTTAGAACCTATCAAGGAAAAGGGTGCCGGAGAGCATGCAAATGGCTGTGTATTAAGTGATCATAAGAAACGAAATCAGCCGGTGGCGTTATTGTCATCGTCAGCGCAATTGCAAGACGATTCTATTGCCTCCCATTCGCCTACTATCCCCGTGGTTCCTAACAACAGTCCTACTGTAACCTTATCGAAAAACGATCCCATCTCACCTATTCAGTCACAAACATCGCCCTGCGTCGTCAGTAAGTCATTTTAATAAATACAAAATTTTATTTTAATCTGATGAATGAAAATCTAATAAATTGATTCTGATTGTAGTGTTGGATCGAACTGTTCCCAATGTAGAGTCTACGGTTTGTCCAATTATCACCAACAATAGTAAAATCCCTTCAACGGTTTATAACAGTACGTCAAATAGTAATAGCGCTACTCATTTCGAGTATAGTTCCTCATTTACAACTTTCGGTCACACCACCGTTCACGTCAACAATACAAGTAATCACATTAATAATATTAATAATAATAATGTTAGCGTGCTGGATAATTCTTCAGCCGTCAGACATTCGTCGACTTCTACTTATTTTAACGATAGTTACGGTAGTGTTGTGTTGGTGCAATCGTCGAACGATCCAAGTTCGGGTCATGAAGCGATGTCGCCTCCTCAACTTAGTCCCATCGCGCCTCCTCCAATGTTTAGCGCTATGGAAATTAAATCTAACTCGGATTGCGGTGTACATAATGGGGTAAGTGTCGATGGTGATGATGAGAACGAGGAGGATGATAGCAATGATGAAGATGATGGTCACAATATTGATGAAACCTCTATGGATTCGGAAGATGCCGATATCGATCCGGCTGATTATTCGCTGTCTCCGAACACGCGTTTTTCTCAACCAGATCCAAACATTGACACGTCGCTAGTAGAAATGATCCCCGCGAAAGAACCTCTTATGCACGCGGTTCCCAAGAAAAGCGCTTTAAAAAAGAAAATTAACGCCGCTACTCCTCCACTCGTGCGAGCGCCAACTCCAACCACCGCCACCGCTGTTGGGACTACTGGTACCAACATGCATATGACGAAATTCCATCAGGTAACTAGAAACGTAGGTTCCACGCCACCACCTACTTTGCCAAAACCTGTTCTATTACCTGTGGTACCCGCCAAACCAACGAGCATGGATAAGAGACCGTTAACCGTGAGGCATGATGTTCAAACAACACCGAGGTAAATTGAAGTTTTTTTTTTTCGAAAAGAGTTTTTTAATTTATAATTTGTATTTTTAACGATTAGGTTGAATCGTAGTCAGGTTTTTCCGTCGGCAGTTACAATTGACAACAATAAGGAGAACCGACCAACAATTGTGATTAATGATAGCGAAGTTTACCAGAATGGAAAAGTCCCCATTAGAGCGTTTGAAAACGATGATAGTGATAGTGACGAGGACGACGATGACGATTCTTCCGACGACCAACGTATGTAGACATAATAATTTAGCATATAGCTTTTATTTTTAATTTTTTTTTTTGCTGCTTGCTATTTTCTTAATAATATTCTTTATATTTATAAAAGTTATAATATTGATTTTTAGGAATTGTGGGCCGATTGGCTGCTAAAGTTGCTCGAAAAGACAGTTTAGCTTTCAAATTGAGTAATCGACCGGATCGTCAAGAGCTAATCGAACGAAATATACTCCGAGTGCAGTCGGACAATGAAATTAGAGAAAGTCGAGAGGCTGTTGGTGTTAAACTTATTCGACGATTAAGTTTGAGACCGACTCAAGAAGAACTAGAACAAAGAAATATTCTAAAACGTAATTAATTTATTTCGAATGTTTTAATACAGCATGTTTTTAATACGGAACTAACATTTTTTTGTATGCATTTGATAGAGCTAACACCAGCTGAAGCAAAAATGGAAAAAGAACAAATGAAAAAAGTTCTATTGAGGAAGGTAAAATCTTACAATGTTTTCTTACAATACAGATTTCAGATTAAAATAAAAATATTTTCTTTAGTTGAGTTTCCGTCCGACGATCGAAGAATTAAAAGAGAGAAAAATTATTCGCTTTAACGATTACATCGAAGTAACTCAAGCGCAGGATTACGACAGAAGAGCAGATAAACCGTGGACGAGACTAACTCCTAAAGATAAAGTCAGAAACGATTTTTGCATTCCTTATTGATTCATTGTTAGTAATTGTAATTCTCCGGTTAATAGGCTGCCATTCGGAAAGAATTAAACGACTATAAAAGTAATGAAATGGAGGTGCACGAAGGAAGCCGGCATTTAACTAGGTAATTATATGAATCAAATTAGAAAATAAGGTTAAATATTAGAAACGGTTGAGTTAGAATATTTTCCTTCCATACAAAAATAGTAATTGACAATTTCTCTATTCCTCCATTCCTTTAGTTTTACTTTCAAAAACAAAAGTAAATCAAATTTTGCTTTTAACATTTCTGTTTTAGATATCACCGGCCATGATTTTTTTCTGTTCTAATCAACGGAACAGTATTCAATATAACAAACTTGGCAGATTGAATAAGGAGTGAGGGTGAGAGAGATGTAGCTAAAATAAATGAGATGCGAGAATACTTCATCACACAAATCTATTCGTATATGCACACCAACCAGTTGCTGCAAACTGGCAACCCCCGTTCAAACATGCAGTTGCAATTTTTACCAGCGTTCTCGTGCAAAACGATTTGACGCTCTTATTTTCGTATTCGCTTTTTTATGGAAAATTCCTGAAACAAGTGTTAAATCGGTGATCATGATCTCGGAGTTTACAAGTGTTAAATCGCGGTTTTTCAAACTTCTAATTTTTTTCTCCTGCAAGCGAAATGTTATATTGCTTATAAATATTATATATATATACAGGTACTTTACATTAAGAAAACTTAAGAAATTTAAACTGCACATTTGAAGAATGAGCTGTAGTTTGTAATATATTCTTTGATAAAAAAAAAAAATAATCGGATAAAAAATAATATTAATGAGTGAGAGGTTGTGGTTGAACAATTGAGTGCAAGGAAAGTGCGACTGCTTTTATACAGTGTGTGTGCGTACGCGTGTTTTGAGTTAGCATTTGAGAGAGAGAGAAGTATGGCTTCCATTTTTCATAAATTACGTAAGTGTGAATATTAGTTTCTGGAAATCGGTCACAACCAACGCTGTGACAATACTTATCTAAAAAAGGTTAACAATTTTAATTTAGGAAGAAAATTCAACATTTTTTTTTTTAGAAAACGGTTTTTATTTAAATACCGGTAATTTTTTTGTTTTTAATTATCGAGGTTTTTTTCGGTATCTTAATTTTTCTGTTTAGAAGACGAATTGGGATTTTTTTTATCGAACTGGTGAATACAATTTACATTATGTATACGTATACAGGTGATGTTAATTGTTAAACAGTTAAATGTGCAATTTGTTTTTTAAATCTGCACTAATTTAAGCGTTTCAAGTTCACGATGGTTTCTGTTAAACGTTGTAAAATTTTTGTGTACATTTTTTATGGTACTGTATAAAAAAGTACGGAAATGCTATTTTTTTTCTTTCTTACTTTGTTTTATTTATTTTTTAAGCACTGAACTTCTTACGTGTGCAAGGTAATACCGGTAGTTCACGAAGTTAAATTAGCTCGTGTTTTACAAATTATTGTTAAAATAAACTTTATTACATATTTTTAGTGTTCGGAAAGTCGGTTTGCACACTTAAATTAATAAATTGAAAGGCTAGCTATTTATGATAAAAAAAAATATTTCTTCCATGTGTTATAAGTACACCTTTTTGTAGCCGTAAGCATTGTTTCATGTTTCGTATTCAGTAATATTTTAAATACTTTGTTAAATATTTTTGAATTGATTTCATGGAATATTTCTTATTCAAATTTAATATTTTATTACAATTCTAGCCTTTTAATTCTGTATTTCTGTGTTTGTCGTTTGGGCGTTCAATCCGATGTAATTCTTTTCATCACTCATCGAAATTCTGATCAATTCAATTTACTTACCAAGCATGTTAAGGTGGTTAAACCAACGCTAAAATGGCGTACGGAAGAGATTTACTTAAAAATTTCACTTTTTGATGAAAAATATTTATAATAAAAAAAAGTTTTAAAAAAAGAAAGTTAGCGCAACCGTATGCTAACGGATAAACGAGATACCGTTTATCTACGAGGCGTATCCATAAAATAAGAGTTGTGCTGCCCTCTTCGGGGATAGGATTTTTTTTTTCAAAATTTGACAAACCTGAGTGGTAGTTAGGGTTCTCCTGATCAAAATGACCCATGGGGGACCT
>JAQGAZ010003594.1:0-11184 GCA_034692225.1 Polydesmus complanatus
GAAAAGTGGGGGGGGGGGGGGAATTAGATGTGAAAATCATTATATATGTACATATATTTAGTTTCTTTTTTGTGCCATAAAAATCGAAATAAACAATTATTTCGAATTGTTTCTATATATGTGTTGTATATCTTTGACGCCTTTTGTATATTATTCGTCGCTGCGCTGTAAAACATTTTCAAGTACAAAAACCTGAAAAAAAGAAAAGAAAAAAAACTTTTTTAATAAAAAAAAAATAAAAAATAAAAAAAACAAATTTTTCCTAAAAATAAAAATCAATTTCGTGCATTTGCTGTAAAGAAAATGCTGATGTACAAATAAACTACATGTCAACTTGGCAAATTAGAGTTCTGTTTCACTTCTATAGCGATATATTAAATCATCAAATTTTTGGCAGTGTGCGAGTGAGGTCCGGTTTCTCTTTCCCATTATTTTGACTTCAAATCCACGGGAACCAAAGAGAGGTAGGTACAATTTAAAGAGGGAGAAAAGAGATTTAAAAAACAACTGGTCTTTGCTACTCTTGCATCTAATATATCATTATCACTTTGCGCAATTTCTTCATCATACTTGCGTTAAAAATTAAACTTTCGTCTAATAAAACTAAAAAAAAATTTTTTTTTTGCTAAAACATAAAAGAAAAAGAAAAAAGAAGTACAGCAAGGGCAGAAAAACGAATGAAACGCATTTAGAGGGTGAATTATAGATGAAGAAACAAAAATAATACTCACTCCCCTTTCTCCCTCCCCCAACATCACGATACGGGAAAATACGCTTGAAAATTTATTGCGATTTTTATTTTTAGGCTTTCCACATGGCTCAATTATGGAAACAGTATTGAACGGCATTTTAATCTATTCTGTAAACAAGTTTGGTAAGGGGAACCTCCGAATACAAAAACCCCCACACAACAGCTCTCATTCCCTCTATATTTCTCTCATCACTAAGCATTTTCAATTTTACTACTACAGTATATTTCCCCCCTCCTAATGTTTTGTAAAGGAAGTTTATGTGTGCAAACAACAACAACCAAAAAAAAAAAATCAATCAAATTTATAAAATTGAAATTGCTACCAACGAGCCCCCCTCCCTCCCTGTAATGTCATGGTCGGGTGCACTGGATCCGGAACTTCAATTTACAAAGTACAGTACACTGTTCAGTATCTTAAAATTAAAAATATTGTTGCTGTAGCATCCCCTACCCCGGTATAGTCTTGTCTCTTTTAAGTTTGTGAGTACGAAACCAATGAATTTGGTTTCTGTTCTTCTCTTGTATTACACTTCAACAATCATTAAAAGAGTAAAATTATGCGCATCAATAATAACATTCGCGATAAAATAATTATTATTGCGTGAAGGAGGCAGCTACTATGTAACGTTGTTTTGATTTTAATATGAAATAATATTATATTGAATATAATTATATTATTCAAATGTTGGTTAGTCTCGAATGTTAAATACAGTTAATTTTATTGACCATTGAAATTCGCGCTGAATCCACCATGGCTCAATCTACAGAATTACAGTACATGTAATTATTATTCATCCGATTACATTTCGATTACATTTTGGTGTATGACATACCAAAATGGGCAAAAATCGTAAGAAGGCTATAATCATTGCAAATTTAATGAGTGTCAATATTTGAGGCAAAGTTTTGAGATTTTGTCAAAGTTCAAACGTTTACCATTATTTTTTTTACCTAAATTTAATATTCACTGTCGGTCAAAGTTAATCCTAAAGCGGTAATATTCGTCGCCTGGTCTGTACTATCCATCGTTATCGACCTTGGAAAAGGAGTACAGTACTACGGTAGCTGCTGCTACATGCTTCAAATTAAATTGCAAGTATTTATTTTACAAACAGAATTTTAATTTACATCTTTCAATTTTTAATGCTGGTCCACATTGCTAAGCGATGTCTAGCTTTAATTATTTGCGCTTTAAAAGAAATTATTATTTTGTCACAAAACTTTTTATGAGGTGTGATATTATGGATAGTCGCGAATTTACTTTTGCGCATTTTGGTGTGCCATACACCAAATTCGTCCGCTAACAGCTCATGTGTGATTCCGGCGAAGAAGAAAGTTTCAATTATTAAATCAACCAAAGAGCATTATTTAATACGGTACTTCAAATAAAACTACCTGAAAAGTGCACAATTAAAAAGATTAATTTGTCATTAAAATGAACCAACGAAAAAAAAAAAACCCCCGCGCTTTAATCGGTTTTTACAATAACTACCGCGCAGCAAGTAATCGATGAAGAAACAGGGCGTCCCAACGTGTGAAAGAAAAAAGAACCGGTAAGAATATCACTTAATACAATAATAATTGAAAGCCGCGACAAATATTATAAATTCAATATGTAATACAGTATATCTACTAGTGTTTACACTGAATAATTACAGTAATAATTAATGTCTTAATTGGTCAAGTGGGCAAAGAAATGTTTCTTATTGAATAGTAGCGCAACTGCTTAGATATAGCCTACTCGTATAATATTAATTGAGATTAATTTCGGTACCGTACAATATTTAAAATAATTAATAACATTTCAATTAAAGACAAAGTTCTTGGTAATTGCGACCTTGGTTGCTCAAGTTTATTGATTGTGAATGTGATGAAACTCTTGTCATTTCTATGGGGGATTTTTGAAAATGGGAGATCCAGTACAGTGTACATTAGAATGGGTGACGATAAATTTTACGTTCCAGTTACTTTATGATTTAGTAAAATCTGACGTTAGACATTAAAAAAGTGACATTTTTATTGGTAAACATAATATTTCAAAACGCAAAAAAAAAAAAAAACGTTAGTACAGTAAACGACGTGTTCCATCTTGAAACTTTATCTACGACATAATACTGTACAATGTAAGTCGTCATAATTTTTATCAGAAATTAAATTGCCATTAATTTCCTTCAATTGTTTGGAAGCAATGTAGCATCAAAAGTATTTATAAAATATTCGATATTAATAATTTTTGGATTTGAAGCATCATTTAAGAAGAAGCAATAATACTGTAATGTAATGTAAGTTATCTTAAAAAAAATAATAAACTCTTGGTTCCTCTGGCTCAAACAGTAGGAGGGGATTTTGAGTTTCCAAAATAAATCTTTGGCAGTTATACGTAGCAACCATAGAGTAAGGGTGGATCCCAAAAGGACAATTGCAATAATTTTTGAAAAGGAAAATCGATGGTAGATCAATTTTAAAAATTGGTCAAATCATTTTCTTAGTCCCCCCTATTTTTTTCTTTTTTTTTTATGTTATTGTTATTTCGAAAAAGTAAGTCAGTTGCACCATTTGTCATTATTTGATGACTATAGCAACGGAGGCAGTTTTCATTCCTGTTTATAGGAAAATGGTGTATCGTGGATACGCGTCACGTGTCTCGTTTAATATATCGAAAAGGAAAGACTTGAGCCGATTCAAAGCCATTATCGAAATTGATTCGTGCAACCAAAGATATTCTCTCTCTCTCGGCTCAAATTCAACTGACTTTATTCTTTTCGTTTTTACAACACAACTTGCACTTTTTTTTTTTTTGGTTTTTGTAATTTAATCTGGTAAATATAATACTGAGCCTAACTACTCTTATTATGAGAAAGTACGCCAACTTTTAGTTAAGTTTCTATCCCGAACACCGGGCTTAAAATGAACCGAGGCTTATATTAGCAGTTTTAACCATCGTCTTTCAGTCATCAGATTTTAAAAATGAAATCTCGTAATCATTTTTAATTTGAAAAAATTCACATTTAAAATTACTTTTATTTTTAAATTTACTTGCCAGTATATATTTTTTTTCTATTTACAAATTTATTCATAGGGCATTTTATTTTGCTATCAAAAATATATATTTTTTTTATGAAGAAAATTTTAATTAAAAATTATAGGGGCAATAATTAAAAGCTTCAAAATAATATTATTATCGTTACGACTTTTTTGAATTTATATATATATATTTTTTTTGATTTAAATTTTAGAATTTTTTTAAACTTTAATTTAAAAGTACTGTATGTAGGATAATTTTTATTATAATGTTTGATGAAAGCATTTCATTTTTTAATCGAATGGGTAATTTTTTTTAACTTCTAATTTTTGGCGTTTAATTCTAATTTTTTTTTAGGAGTTAATCTGACTCGCACAGTGATCTATTTATGTTTACACAATAATAGCAAGAATCTGTTGGTTTTTTGTAAAAAAAAAAATTTCTTTTTAAAAATAAAAGCGTGTTTTCTATGGTTAAAACTGAAACTTGCGCAAGTACTCGAAACTATTTTTAATTTAAAAAAAATATTATAGAGGCACAAAATAAATTGTTTCAGAGAAAAATCAGACCTACAGTATATAGTACTGTATACCTATTTATTTATGGTTATAACGACTATGATTATCTATGGTCATATCGAAAAAATACAATTAAGATTTATTTTTGGAGATGTTCTCTTTTTGAGCGAAATGTTAAAAAAATAAATGGCTTAATTTGTTCATTAGGAACATAAAACACAAACAAAAATTTAGTTTTTTTCTTTTTGTGCACAAAATCGATGAATTTTCACTAATAGATTATTTTTATATCAAAATAGATATCGAAATTGCTGATTTAATTTAAATTCAAGCGTTTTTTTATTGGTTAACGAAGTTTTTAAAAAAAAAATTAGCGAAATTATATCTTTCTTTGTTGGCTTTACAAACAGTTTTTTTTTTTTTTATATAATTTTTTCTTGGAAGTGGTTTTAACGTTTAAAAAAAAATTAAATTTATATTATGCACAAAAAAATTAGTTAAATAAGTGCACTGAGTGAACTTACTAATAATTTTTTTTTTTTAAAAAAAAGGAGCACAGGATGTAACTTAAATGCGCAAATGGAAAGCTCGTAATATTTCCGATAGTGATTTTTCTTAGGTGAAAATGAACTAAAAATTCAAAATTCAATTAAAGTTCCGCCGCTAATCACCTCCCATTATACCTTCAATTTAGATAAGGAGTTAATAAAAACCGAGAGAGAGAGCGCATTAGCCATTGGTCAGCCCCAGAAACGAAATCAATCGTGCCATACATTTCCTCGCTACACAAAAACCAATAGTGTATTTTTGAACACATTTGAAATTTTGGTACACTCAAAATGTTTCCCGCAATTAACAAGAAGGCAATATTATTATCTAACCGTTATCTAGTGATAATGCACACTTATTGCCAAGCACTTAGGGTCATCATCAGGAATAAAGTAGCCCCCGAATAATAAAGTGCAAATGTATGTGGCGACATTGAGCCCCGGAGGTGTGCGGAGGAGACCTACGGTGTGGTCACCAATGGTCCTATACTGGCGTAGCTAATGGAATCGGTGCGAAATAGAATTGCGGTTAAGACCAACAACAATGTTACATTAATTAGTGCATGACATATGGACCAATTGGTAGCGTGTCGAAGGTAGTAGAGGAGAATTGAACATTCGAATTTGTAAGATAAACAAAGTATTTTTTTTTTTTTTCCCTCCTAGAAAACACCTTTCTTTTTGTTTCTCTCATCGATTTAAGCTTCGTCCTCCACCGCTTATCGGTCCCAACTCCACCTACTTCTTTTTTTCCCTAACGAAAACAACTTCCTTCGCTTCTCCCGCCCTCTTGTTTTTGCTTTCTCTACCTCCCCATAGTCAACTCTCTCCCCCCCCCCCCCTCTTCTCGCACACTCGGGAGGGGTTTTTTTTATACCGTTTTTACACAATATCATGATTGATGAAGTCGTTTAAGCCTAACAAAATATAGGCAAAAACCTCTCAACCCGATTTTTTGAGACGCAGCATCGTGATTGGCAGAATTAATGAACCGCGGTCTTTGCTAAATCACCATCGTTCACATGGACCGCGATACTGAAGATGGCTGAATTGGCCTATAAAATCATAAAAATGCATTATAACCAAGTACTGATTATAACGTAGCGCAACTTGATCAAAGAGTGAAAAAATTAAAAACTCTGTAAGATGGTTTTTATTTTTAAGAACTTATGCAATTACAGAATTAATTTTACTCTATTTTCTATTGTTAAGACCCTACGCGCATTACGTTTTCGGTTATATTAAAAAGTAGAGTGAAGTTGTTGTGCGCAATTTTAACTGTTATTATTTATGTAACCTAAATTGAACATAATTAATTATTATTAAAAAGAATGAACGCCGTTTGAAATAGGTTTTCCGAAATTTTCGGTTTGCTCTTTTTTTTTTTTATTATTATTCATTGTTTATCGTCTGCAGACACTTTTGAAATTTAGCAGTCAATTCACAATTATGTTGACTTAATGAAAATCGATTTTCTTTTGCGCAACTGTAATATTGACTATCTGTAAAAATAATAATTTAAATATTTTTTAAAATGTTTCATTGCACTATACATTTAATAAAAATTTTAATATACTTTATTTAAAAAAAAAAAAAAAAAAAAAATTGGCATAAAAGCTACTGAAATTATGTAATTGACCTACAATAATATTGAAATGAAACTTTTTTATTATTATTATTATTTGGCAATTTCTATCTCAAGTATCCAATTCAAAAGCCACACGACTATCAAAAAATCTCATTGTATAGTGCAAAGTTATCAGATTTTCCACATTTTTTATAGCAACTTATTTATCAATGCAGAATGAATTGAACTAACAAAACTGAATAGAAAAAGAGTAATAAAAACAAACAAAAATATTTTTGTAGATGCAGTAAAAAACCGGTTGCAGTGCGATTCAAGGGACTAAAGAAAATTCGCACTATATCCGGGAAATGCTACATTAGATATTTTAAATAGTGTTTCTTCATTAAAATGAAGCATTATTTTGCTCTATAATATTTTTTATAATTATATTTTTTTTTTACTTTCTTTTACATACATATTGTAATTGGCAAGAAAAAAACTACCGGTATACAGAAAGTTCACAATTACAATATTAAAATTTCTACATTTTCAAATAGATCGCACTATAAACGGACATATTATATAGACTTTTAATCTCTGGGGACAAAAATATGACCGCACTATAAGCGGCTTTTTTTTAACACATGTTCAAGGGACCGGACAAAAATCGCACTATAAACGGTTTTTACTGTATTTTGAAGAGATAGAGGCGCAACAAGAACTTCTATAGACTATGTGGATACAACAACGATAATTTTTTTTTTGGAAAAGGAAAATAAAAGATTTTTTCTAAGCGACGTTATTTTAAGAACCAGTAGCAAAATATTTTAATAAATGTAAAAGTTAATAATTGAAACTTTTAGAGCAGTTTATAAATAATTTAAGCGGAATTTTCGAGCAATATTTTGGACAGGTTTTCAATAATCTCGGCCCTACGTACGGGCATGTTTAGCCAGTCAATGAACAAACACCGTTAAACCGCACATCGTTTCCTCCCGATAGAATATTTTTCAATTATTAGCACACGATGAAAGTGAAAGATGAAAATCTGAGGCTAACATTTTTCTCTTTAATTAATTTTTGCACGGTTAGCCACTGAAAATCCACTACACAAACAACAACCGATAATATACCCTATCAACAACATCAAATAGATCCGCTAATTCTACGCGGTATAAATTATCCCCCTTCAAAATCCGAATATTAAGACCAAACGCAAACACGTGCTTTGAATGAATCGACATTTTACACGTGCTTTTCTATCATCGCTAAGGTTTTCCAAATTTTTTTTACCCTTCTCACCAATATGATGTTTAGATTATGAAAAGCATTGTTAATATCCTGTCCTATCGGTTAACAAAGAATGCTAAATTTATTAGAAAAATCCCTGGCGAAATCGGGATAAATTTATCATAAGGTTTGGGCTGGATGCTGCGCAACACAATGCCGTAGAGAAAAACGTTGAATCTGTCAACAAAGTTGACATACTATTGCGACAATAAACATGGAGGAAGAGATTTATACAGCTTGTCATATGACCAATGTACATAGACTGTATATTTGAGGTTGTTTGGACAAAGTATATTCCGTCACCATACGTAAACAAACTTTTGTGTACTCAAAATTAGCAAGGGGCTCGAAGATAATTAATACCGCACAATCTTTTCAACGATTTGATGAGTCTGTTTACTAAACTTTTATTTTTATTTATTTATTTATTTTTTTTTTTGTAAGAAAGTTATTAATAGTATTTTTTTTTTCTAATTTAAAATGAGCTCGAATAAAGCTTATTTTATTATTTTTATTAAAAAAAAAATCTTTCAATTTAAAGCTAGCATTTTAATAGTAATGCCGGGTGTCCGAAACGTAAGGATCCAACTGCTTTTAGCGTCATTTTACAGATAAACTCTGTTGTGTAAAAAAATCATTTTTTTTTTTTGTTAATTCAATAAATATTTTTTAAAAAAACATAAACAGTTAACTTTTCACTCTCATTTCAGCAGTACTATCCCATGATAACAACGAAACAAAAATGTAACCACAATTAAAAAATAATGTAACTAGTGAAACATTGTTACAGACGTTCGAAATGTGAACAATTTAGAATTAATTTTAAAATTTTAATCGGATTTTTGGTTTCTAAAAGCCATTCAATGCGTTCGGCTGCATCAACCGCATTCATTTTAAAGCATGGAAAGCGTTGAAATTTACATCATTTTAAACAAACATAATTATTTTAAAAAAATACATAATGCATGTATTAAAACATAATTGACTTTGGAACAAATTATTAAAAATTCATTTTTTTAAATAAAAAAAATATATTTTTAATACAGTAGGCTATTCTATATAAAAAAAAAGTTTAAGCATGGAAAATATGAAAAACGTTATTTTTTGAATTTGAATTGTTTTTTTTTTTTTTTTTGAATTTTTTGAATTTACCAAAAAAAAAAATTTTTTTTTACAGAAAAAACTTTCTGAGTTTATCTATAAAATGGCATCATTTTTAAGAGCAGTAGGAAGTTGGACACCCGGTATATAGACCGCAAACAAAATTTATTTAAAAACAAAATGATGTAAGTTTATTTACAGTATTTTAATTTTTTTATATAAATAAATAACTTAATAAATTTCATGCATTTTTCTAAATCTCACCACTGTAAACTATAATATTTAAATTAACAAAATCAAATTTTTTTAAGAAAAAAAAATACATAATGAGTAGAAACAATTAAATAAACCTAACAGTTTGATCGTTAGATAATTAGATAAACAAAAAACGTAGGTTAAACCATCATTAATTATAAAACTCCTCTTTTTTTTCTTTTATTTATTTATTTTTAAATAATGAAGTTAGAAATCTTTTAATTAAGCTTCATTTTCGATAAGCTTCCCATTTAAATTTAATTATTTTTTGCGGCGGAACCAAACACAATAGAGAGAGTTAATAGTGAGAATTGGCACGTGTTAAACACAAATTTTTTGATTCACCTACAAATTTTCACTCTTTAAGATTGTACAAAGCCGCACAATTTTTTTTTTTTTTTTTAATCTTTTCTCCTTACACATTCAATCTCTTAAATTCATTAACCTCAAAGCAGTTTGAATTGAGACACCAAGCCCGGAGAAAGATCGATCACTCTACTTATTACCGTTCCAACGCACATGTTGTATAACCCTAACCCCCTGACCTCGCTCTCGAAACAATTATCCCGTGTTGGAAAAACCTCAGCTAAGTAATCCTCATCTCAATCGTCCTCCCCCCTCTCTTAATCCCGTTCAATACACTAGTTTACTTAACAATGCCCAACTGTTTGAATGCACAATCACAAAAAACCAAACACACACACACAAATTCTCTTGTGTCTCAACGAGGAGCTACTCCCGTAAGGATTGAGGGGGATAGAGATACCCATAAAAGATGGAGGTAATTTTAATAAATGAGTTTGATATATTCCCTAGGCCCTTCTTCACCCCCCTCCACTCCTTCCTAAATTAAATATATTCATGAATTCTCTCCCAATCTAGCCTACTCTATACCGTTGCGCATTAAATTCTCTAAGCCCTATAATAAAATGTGGAATGGGGCCTTTACCTCTCCCTCTCCTAATACTCCGCATAAAGGAGGGGGGGGAGGCCAAATACGCATAAATATTTAATAGGGTAATTGCAAATATCTGATGGTAATGATGATGATGAACTGGTCGAGATGATAAATTTTGCTGGGGGAGGTGGGGAAATAAACAACGAGGAAATATTGGCGGGGGATATGCGGTGAGAAAGATGGAGGCTCGTAAAAATAATTTACACCGAGCCAATGGATGGCGTAAAGATGGATGAAAAATTTAGAGGATGGAGATGGACACATAACACAACTTTCATATACAACTTTCAATCTCATAAATCACCTGCTCTGGTTCGGCACTTTCTTTGCTCGGCGCCAACAACCTTTTACTGCCAACAGATATCATCGTCAATTTCTAATAAAAATGTGTGAGAGAAATAAAATGTTGATACGCTGAATATTCGCGTAAAATGATTTCCGAAAATTGACCAAAGTTAAAACTTTTTTTTAGAAATTTAAATAATAAAAATTTATCTGAAACTTTTTCACGATTATTATGATGAAACTCCTAGCTATAGCTTGCATATGGAGGGGTAAATATAAAAATTAATAATTCAGATTTCATATTATAATTAATTCAAACTAATGGCTTTTTATCATTTTAAAATTATATCGTGCAGTATTACATACTTGTACATATTATACTTGGTTGTGTAATTAGCTCATTAACTATATACGCTTTAATGCATCGCCTTAATTATTTGATTGCGATTAAAAATTTATTTTATTAAAATTATTAATAGAAATGTTGAATTAAATAACGCGGTTTAAATGCCAAAATTATATATGTTTTTTTAAATAATAAATAAAAATTCATACCGTAACATAACTCATTTGAACGCAGGGATTTTTTTTAAAGTAAATCTGTACTGACTGACAAAAGCAACTTAAATCTTATACAACTTCAATATTTTAAACATTTCATTTTAATTTTCAATTAAATTTTTTTTTTTTGCGATAAATTTCAGAGAGCTTGATAAAACTGCGAAAATCAGCATTAAATAAACCATACATTTCCCAAAAGTTTTTTTTAAAATCTATACAGTATATCGGGTGGCGCAAAAAAAGCGGGACCCCTCTTAAAAACTTTCAATATAACCAAATTATGTTTTTGTTGAATTTAAAATTGTAAAAATTTTTTTACTTACTAGCT
>JAQGAZ010003595.1:0-11179 GCA_034692225.1 Polydesmus complanatus
GAGGCGTCCACACTTATTCGACTTGTCGATCCGACAATGTCGGTCTTGTCGTTCGGCCTAATGTGGATGCTCCTTAAGATGATGAGATTAAATTTTAAATACGAGTACCGTGTACATTATTTTGTACCGTCATTTAAAGATAAAACAAAATTCGTATGTTAACAAAACAGAATATATTACTCGGATAATTAAAGCAACATATTTTAAGAACAAAATTCATTAAAACAGCTCTTATTAAAAGAAGTTGCCGAATCTTCATTTTATGCTATGCTAAGCTGCTTATCTCGGTACAATTGTTTTCGGAAGTTTTGTACCCTAACTGAAGCTCATTATATCGGTCATATTATTATACAGTAGCTTATGCGTATATCGACCAAAAAAATTAATTATTATTCACACTGAATAAAATAAAATTAAAATAATCATAAAAGTTGAGCAGGCTACAGTATGTGACTGTAAAAATTAAAATCGCCTTTTATTTAATAATATTTTATCAATGAATATACTGCACATCGAAATATTGCATCATTTTATTTTGGCTACAATTGATATTTAAAAATATAAACAAAAACATCCCGCATTTATAAACAAAATGCCTCAAAAACTTTTACAAACAAATTGTGGGCGTCTATTTATTCTATTGTTATAACATTAGTAAATAGATGTTTGCCAGCGATTCTCGATAGTTGAGTCCCTAAAAATATATTTGTGTTTATTGATAAAGCTGTGTATTTCCAAACCACAACATCCAAATAAAAACAAAGAGTGTAAGTGGCGTACATGACTACGTAAGTACAGGCTTCATGTGCGCGCACGCCGAAGCCGATTGTGGCGGATAGCTAATTAACCTACTTTTGATTTGGCATCCAAGATTTGTTCCTGTACGTCAGCACCGACTTCAAACAACAATTTTGTTTGCCAAATCAGCTCAATTAAGATTAAAACCGGAAGGACACTCGATGAGACACATGCCCACTAACCGCAATACTTTAATCTCTCTTATTTGCCACCAAAACGACATCGCTAAACTCACTCCACTCCTCGTCCTCCTTATTTGAACCAAGATTGAACGAACACCAAGAACGGAAAAGTTGCGCGTTTAATTACTTAAATCACATACGAGCGCTTCAGCGAAATCGATGTTAAGAGCGATTAAAGGTTGAAAAACAGCAAAATATATTGGCCGCTGCCGTATATGAAATAGCTATCCATAAAGCATCGCGTGATAGCTCACCGTATCTATTGACTGTGATAAGTGGATACTCTCGGAAAATGTTAGCGCATTTGGAAAAGGGATCGACCTCAATTAAGATCCAACGGCCAACGAGTTCTTCTCGTATAAACACATCAAAACTGCGAATAAAGATCATTTATTTTTATCTTCTCTCGCATTCGTACGTTATGAAGAAGCGGAGATCAGAAAAATGTTCTACGATGAACATAACTTACGCCTTTGAGTAATTTGATAACCATTTTAACGATTAGTCACTAAATGGAAGGTACTTGTTAACAGTTAAGAGGCAGACCGGACCAACCAAAAAAAATTTTCATACATGTATGTGCATTTGTAAAAATTAACATTTAGCTCGTTTCCTTAATACACAAGAAAATACAAAAAAAGAAACTTGTAATTGGTCGAGAAAAGAAGTAAAATTAAGTCTTATATATAAAATATTTTGCGTTGTTTTTCTTTCTTTCTATTTTTCGTTTTCAATAGGTGATTCGGCGCTATATTAAAAAATCAAGGTGTCTCAAAGCGTACTAGTCAGAACGATTAAAAAAAATCAACATTTTAGAGTGATTTAGAGTTCATTTTCTAAATTGTAGAAAAAAAAAGTTCGAATTGCGACATCTAGCTTTGAAAAAGCCTGACATAAACTGGTCCGCCTCAAAATTATAGAAAATAAAATTAAAAGTATGTACAGTACATCGGAATCAAAAAATTGTATACCGGTACGTATTTCAAATGAAAAATTCATATTTACTTTAGTGATTCTAGTAAATGTGAATCACTCTTACAGGGTACAATCGATCAATTGTTAAGGTTTCTAGGATGAACTGTTGTCGCTATTGGCAGAATTTTGTCGAACTGAACAAAAACCATCTCGAGGCAAATGTGAGGAAAAACAAAGTGATTATTAAGCTAGAGCCTAGAAAAAGAAGTTTAAATGCGCATAACCTAGCTTTTAAAGAATAATTATGCTCAAATCGTAACCACAAAAAAAAATCTTTTCATCTTCAACTCTAATTTTATAAAATGTTGTACTGTAATATTATAATGTGTTTAATTTAATACAAAGAGTGTTAAATTTAAAAATATATAATATTTTATTGTTATGCTGTATGAAATTATTACGAGCACCGTAAGGAAATAATTATGTTTCACTAAACGGCAAAAATATTGCTCTTTCAAAAGTATTAAAAAGAAAAGTAAATATTTTCTGCAGACAGTTGGTACTTGAAAAAGCAATCTTGCAAACTCATATAAAATAGTAAACGTTTAGTACATTGTTAAAAAGTTTAATCAAGAAGATGTCCTCGAGCAGAAATAATAGGCGGTATACTTATGCAAACTTCCATAAGTCGGCGCAAAATCTACCAAAAACACGATGACGTTACGACTCAACAATTATTATTATTGTCGGAGAGTCGCCGTCTAAATACACAACGTCTGAGATAACAAAAGGGGGAAACGAAAAATAATAAAAAAAAAATTACTAACGAAGATAAAAAGAGAAAAACCTTCAGAATTTACAAAATGAAGCTCGTTTCTATCTTTATTTTCTTATTCGTATAAGGTATTGAACATGAAAGCGGCTGATTCCAGCTGTTTTCGTTCCCTTCGTTTACGCTACACTACTGTAACAGTAGAGTTTCGTTACCACGGTTTCTGAAAATCCGTTCTTTTGAACATCGCGGTTTCCGGTTTGTAAATTTTTTTTTCCCTAATAATTTACATAAATAGCCATAAAAAGATAGCATACAGCCATATAAATTTAATTACCGTAATTGATTGTGAATTTTCTTCTTTTTTTAGTTTCGAAATTCAATTTTGCAATTCGGAGTTAATTTTAATTGAATCACTAACTAATATTAAATATTCGTTAATTTAGGAAGACAGCATTTTCAAACAAGCCTTTATCCAAATTACGAGTATTACCGGTAAAACTTTTCCTTAAAATAAAATAAAATAAAATTTTATAATATTTATAAATTTTAAAATTTAATTTTTATTTAAATTTTATATCGGTAATATATAAATATAAAATTTTAGAAAAAGTTAAAATCTCGTTTTAATATAAGTTTTATCAAATTTAAAAATTTTCTAATACAGTATTAGTTTTTCAGTTAGCACATGTAATTATAATAATGTACCGGTAATTATAAACATGGCGAGGTAAAACGTTTCGAAAAAACTTAAAACTTTAACTGCAGCGCTAATAAATTCAGTTATAAAATTTTGAACAACTTTTTAAGCATGTCGACGTTAAATGAAACAGTTAAAATTTTATAATTAATTAACCTAAAAAGGTCATTTAACGATATACTCGTACATTGAAAGAACCATGGTTTTTTTCGTTTACTCGTTGCAATTTTTAATTCTTATATCAACGTTAAAAATGCCAATTACAATTTGGTACGCCTGCAGACTACAGTCTACGAGTATTCGGGCGAATAACTTGCATTTCGATAAATCACTGCGTTTCTTTTAAAGATAAAATATTAATACACGCTTACAAAAACATTGGGAGAAATTATGTGTCTAGATGTCGACAGAAAAAATTTGATAGTAAAACTTGAAAAATGAAATCATCTATCTAGACTTCTAAAATGTTATTGAAAAGATAAAAAAAAAAAAATGTAAAAAGGAAAATAAATTATTCTACTGCATAATAATATTCATACTCTTAACATAATTATCACATTCCAACAAAAATCAAATAATAATCCATCAAAATTCAACTAGCGCGTGCTAAATAACAAATCACTAGGGTTAGCATGTAAAATATCTTACATTCTATTAAAGGTTTATTGAATTGGTAAGTATTCAATAGAATCACAACATAGCGTTGACTATAGTTTTTTTTTTCTTTTATTAATTTTTTTCAAGAACATCTCGAAGGCTTTTAGAATTTATTTTACGTAAGCTATAGCAATCTGTAAGTGATTTATTTTTTTTTCGCTCTACCAACAAATTAATTTTGAGCTTGAGTGACACAAAATACTTTTTTTTCTTACTCTTTTCAGTTCTATACAAACGTTAAAAAATTGTATTAGGACATAATACCGAGAGAAAAAACTTCAATCGTTTGGAGAAAAAAAAAAACTTCCTTATACTGTTCATGTATCAATGGATTAAAAAAGGATTTTTTTTTGACATGGTGGTAAATTGACTTTTGCAATACAGTAGTGGCAGAACGCAGTAAGCATCTCTCCTGCCGTTTCTTACCTCCCATTTTACTTTTCCTTTTCACCCTATAAAATTAATCTTGATTTAAGTTAGATGAAAGAATGTTGCTTCCATTTTATTGTCAGGAACTTAAGAACTAAATGTAATTTATTTGAAGATTTTGATAACAGCTGAACGTGTTTTGAAGATTGAGCCATCATTGAAGAGTAGTGTAGTTGTTAATCACGTGTAGAATTACACAGTGCACGTACAGTAGGAGCTGCTAGCACGAGCAAGTAGCGGCGACAAAGGAAAAAGCCGGAAGAAATGTTTACGGAGTCTCGGTACCGTCATCAAACATCATGAATATTTACGCAACCCAAACTAAATATAGATGATCTTTCCGAGATCCATTCCAGCTGTTTACCCATCCCATACTCTTGAAGCCATCGAACGCTTGTCGATACTCTTCATTCAAATGACGTTTTAACCCTGATGCTAACCTATATTTTAACCTTGATTCAACCTAGCCTACACTTCAAATTTCACCTTTCTTCAATCCTAAATAATCATGCGTAAGGTCAGCTTTGAAAACGTTACAACCCGTGGCAATGACCTTATTTTACACGATTCATTATCGAAGACCAGTCATTAAAATTCTTGGGGCAATCGCGAGTCGACCTCTAATTAAGAAGCATGAGATAAAGTAAACCTATTATATTAACTGGAAGCATTGTAAAACTGTAATACATCTATATTAAGATACTTTTAATTAGGAAATTGGTAATATAAATATTTTGCAGAGAATTATCTCATGAAGAATAATCAAACTTGACAACTATAGTGCTTAGACGTCAACAGTCTTTTTACGAACAATATACTCGTGTAGTACCTAACGTCCAGTTAAATATACATGTAGGCCAACAGTATCTAGTAAAATACACCTGCTTACATACTCAGCCTGTGGGCCTATTATAACAAAAACATCAATTCCATAATCATAACAAATCGCTAATGTTTGTGCTATCGCAGAATGCATTAATTTATTATGTAATGTAGTCTAAACATCATTTTGTTTAAATTTGTTTTTATCAATACTTAAATTAATCTATTATAATTATATTAATCGAGAGTAGCAGCGTGGATATTAATACAGTACATGTATTGTATATTAAAAAAAAAAATAGAATTTTCTGCTTTGTACTTACAGAAACTACGATAACAAGCAAAGAATTCTAATAATTTACCGTACTTTTCTTTTCACAGTACCGTATCCCGGTATTCTTTTAAATGCGCATTCAAATGGAAAATAATTAAATCGATCAAAAGAAAATTATACATTTTCTCTTCTTTACTTTTGCTCAACTACTCAGCTATTTAAAATACAGTTAAATCATAAATGCATGTGGAAGTGGCAACTTTAAAAACGATTAAATTTGCATTCTTATAACTTTTTTTTTTTTAACTACGGTATTTATTTATTTAACAATTAAATGCTTTGTGAACACGTCAATTATGTTATTTAAAAAAAAACACTAAGCTGGAATTTATTTTTTTAAAAAAAATCGGAAATAGTAAATTGTCTTATTTTTTTCTTATCGATTTTTCGTCCGGCATTGCGATTCGCCTTTGTTACTCACACGATTCATAAATATTTTCTTCAAAGCTGGTTGGTTAATCACTCTTGCCAAGTTATTTCGAACAAGAAAAGCGATATAATAATGCCAAACTTAATTACCAGTTCCGAGATAATGAAGTGATTGTGTGCACCTACCTCCAGTCATTAGAAGACGTTTCCCGTATTGACGGTACGTAGAAAGCAACAAACGATGTAATAAAATGTCAACAGCGCCGTGTATAAACCTCCACGGCAACAACAACAAAAAAAGCGAGCAAAAAGAAATACAAATAAAAAGATGCAAATTTCATAAACAAAAACCTAGAAGATATTAACTAATAAACTTAAAATTAAAAAATAGGAACGCTGGAAGCAGTTGATGCGTGCGTATATAAGACGCTAAAACGTCTAACGCTCATGTACGTACAATTAACGTAAGGGATTGTAATAAAGTGCAAGTGTGCGAAATGAACAACGCCGAAGAAATTGTGGGTGGTGAAGATGGAGAAATGTAAGAAGAAAGTTAGGTCATAATAATTATAAATATGGACTCTCTCCCTTTCTCTCTCTCTCTACGACATTTTCCTACTATACGCCAGCTTAAAATGTGTTGACGTAACTCAAGCGTATTCTAATGCAAATTTATGCCTGCATCTCCACATCATATTAAATATTGCCTCTCCTTCCTCATCTCGAGCCAAACGCCGCACGTAAACGCACGCACACCATCCAGCCTTTACTAACTAATAATAACATCGTATCCTCATTACGCAGGAATTACTTATATTTTTATATACGGTGTATATTAAAATATTCGTGTAACATTTTTTTTTTTTTGCTTGAAAATTATTGATGTTTACGTCATAAATGAAAAGTTCGATATATTGATTTTTTGTAGAAAAGAAAATGCTGCGTGCTTCTCGCTCATCTCTAGAAAGCAATTAAATCAAGCGGAATTACCAAACCTCACCGCATTGTTATTTGCGCAAAATTACAATCTCAAAAAAAAACAAAAAAAAAAACCTCAAATAAAGTGTTTTTAAAAATAGAAAGAAAGAAGTAAAAACAGGCAGTAAAAAATAATCATTAATTTTATTATTAATATTTTTCCTTTAAAAAAACTCAAATACTTCGGCTTCCAAAACCTTTTTTTTTTTTTTAATCTTAAAAGATAAAACATTACCGGCACACACACGCCGAAAAATTAATATACTGTATACCGGTGCTCGTATTTTCTCAAAATTAAAATTTGATATATCCCTTGTTTCAACTAACAATGTAATTAGTTAATAATTTTTTTTTTTTCTTCTTCTTTTTTTTTTTTTTTTGAATCTAAAAAAAAAAAACGCTAAATAGACTATTTTGAAAGTTGAAACTCATTTATAAAACTAATTTCGTATAAGAGTTTCATTTACTAGGCGTTATTTTCTAGTTAGGCGTTCCATAAAAATCTAATAAACAATTTTTAAACAGCGGCTTATTATCCCAAATATAGCTAATAAAAGCCTTAAAAGTCCTATTAAAAATAGAAAACTAGATAGAAGCGATGAATCTTATCATCGTTTACATTTTCAGATCCATTACACGCAACATTAAGCGGTTAAAAACTAAAAAGTTTTCAGCGACGACGAAGAGTTTAACGGCAACAAACCTATCATTTTATTAGTTAATTAGCGTATTGAAGAAGTATAATCGAGAGTGTCCTAACTTAAGCTTTTTTCAAACAACTCTCGGTAGACAAATTCCTTCTCTTCTATAGCGTTAAACGAAGCGAAATTGATTTTTCATAACCAACCTTTTCCCGCCCTTCATCCTCATCTTTCTCTCTTCCCTTCGTCCCCGACTCCCGTAATTTCTAATCATCAACTTTAAGTAGACATTTGATGGACAGCTCCTTCGAGAGCACAACAACTCGCATAACAAACAACATTTTAACTCGCCTAACGAATACTTTACCCTCAGCTAAAAAACACGGTTTGAATTCGTTTTGGTTAAACTGCTAGCGAGGGATGGATTAATATCGTGGGAAACGGGCAATTTTTATTTATTTATTTATTTTTTTTTTTGGCTTTGCCTACCGGTAGCGTTTATGACTATAGAAAATCATTAAAAATGCAGTAGTTGCAATAGAGAAATGAAATGCTTCCAATGATTATCCCCTCTCCCTACCCACAACACCTTGTCCCTCCTCCCACGCGCTCACCCACACCCTACCCCATTCCTTCAATATCAAAAAAAAAAAAATAACAATGCAATTCCTCTCCGGAGACCGACTGAAAAATACATAAAAAAAAAAACAGTGTTGCAAAATAATAATAAAAAAAAAGTACAAGACTTGAGCACCGCGTTCACATTTCTGTATAGGCTAACGATCGCAACGAAAATTCTTTCAGCACAATCGTTTCGTTAAAAACATTTACCTCGACAAAAAATAAAAAGTTAAGACATTATTTACCTGCTCAAATCTCAAATAGAAACTTTTATCTATAGTAAACACCAAAAATATGATTAGGCTTACCGTCTTGCAATTCAATATTATGGTACGTTAAGAACTGCAGTAGAGAACAGTATAATAATACGGTACATAACGACTAAACTAAGAAACCTCCTAACTCACAAAAATCCAAATTTTACACAAGAACCAAAAACCCAACTAGGGTCTAGGGACTCTAAATCTAACAATTATTATCAACAATCTTCTTTTCTTTAGTGCTTTGTTGATTTTACTTTACGTAGTTTGAATAAAACACTTTGATTTATTTGTAGGCGCCTTATATTATTTTAAAAAATATTTATGGAAAACTCCATATGAAAAATTTACGTTTAACAATTAAAATTTAAGTACTGTATCTCTTAACTTCAACTAAAGTTAGCTATATTTCAATATAAATGTTTTGTTGGAGTTGCGAGGTATTTAAATTCTAATTGTGAAACGCAAATTTTTCATAATTATGGTGTTACAAGTTTTTCCATTGAATACATAATCTCAAAACAAAACGAACAATCTAGGTCCATTGTAAAGTAAATTATAACTAGATTTTGGAAGAAAAAAGTAGAGTTAAGAGGCTTTCTAGTTTAGCCAACGATACACATGCATTTATATTATCTTGTTTGCGTATTACTAAATAAACAAGTTTTACAACGTGCCAGTTCCAAAAAGTAGAATCTTCAAAAATAAATTTCATAAAGTAAAATCTTTTTTTTTTTTTTATATAAATAAAATAAAAAAATTCTACGAAGTTATTAAATATAAATTGTAATTCTAAAAACTTTCAATCGATAAAAGAAAGCTACTGGTTATGTTCCACTACCGTATATTTAAATAAAGCTTTTTTTTTTTTTTGATTTTCAGTAGAAAGGATCTAAACAAAACATAAACGCATATTAAAAAAATAATCTCATAAACCTTTAAATGTTAAAATTTTTAATAGAAATTAATTTTTATTTAGCCTAGATAAAGAAGAGCAATACTTAATTAATTTTTTCTAAATTGTAATTTTATAAAAACGCAACCAAATTCCCAAAACCATCCCATAAAATGAGCAGCGAAATCACTTGGGGAATTTACCTTAAAGTTCAAACAAAAGCAGCGCTTAAATTCAATCTAAAAATAACTCTAAGAATTAACACTAAACTCAGTTAATCCGTAACCTTTAAAGCGCGTTTTATAATTCATGTTAAATTTAATTAGTAATAATAAACAAGTTTTAAAAAAAATCTATAATAATTGCTAAAATAGCTGAACTTTTGCGTGCATAACATTATTCGGAATGAAAGAGATAAAACGGCGACGTCGACATCTCATAATTATAGGTTTCTATTCGATCAACATTAAAGAACGAGTAGAAGGAAGTTGATCGGATCAAGCAAGATGTTAACGTAATAATAGCACTTATTTTACCCGAATATTTATCTTCCGATCAAACAAAGAGACGGTTGTTCGTGTGCTAAGTAAATTGCGTCATCATTCGCTAGCGGTCAATTCGGTTCCACTCGGTCAATTTGCCTCTCGTTAGCTACCAATTATTAATCTGTTATTGATTAATAAACAACAACCACGTGACAAAAATGAGATGGGTTGGAGAATAGGAAGCGCGATTAAGAGGAACGACGCCGCGCGTTCATTTCAATAACAAAATGCGTGACATTGTGGTATTCGTAAACTTTTGACCAAAACATGCTATTAAAAACGTCAATATTTCGTCATTGTTACACTTTAGGCAAAATTTAAACAGCTACAGTAATTAGTAGCAATTAAACAATATTCAGTAAGAAAATTTTAAGTAGATACGGTAGTCAGGTTTCTTTTCAGAGGGTAGTAGCATGATGCTGTGTGTCAAGTCATCATTTTTCTAAAGCAAACGTGACATTGAAACATTCAGTAGACCAAGTGCATTTGAAAAAAAAATTAACTTCCTCGGATGGCCGAAAGCATGCAGCAACAAACATCTTCTCAACTGCTTAGTCATCTAAGAAAAATAAGTCAGATGACGCGAACAGAAAAACAACATAAAACGTGAAACAAGCTGATAGATGGCAAAAAAAACGCAGTTTTACGTGCGCATTCCATCTTATGTAAATGACTTGAAAGCAACAAAAATGTATCCATCCACGTGGATTTAAAATTCAATACGTATCCTGTCAAAAAAAAAAAAAAACTTTCAACTTGAAGCGTGGAAAGAAAATAGTTATAGACGTGTAATCTTCTTAAATAAAACCGAAAAGAATGTTAATGACTGAAACGTCGTCTCATCGGTTTTTATTTCTCCCTCCTCTCTTAAAGATAAATAAATGACCGACCAAACTAAACTTTTCATAATTTACAAATCTTTGTATTTTACAACGTCAAACACATTACTAAAAGACTTGATGATAAATTTATTCAAAAAACAAACAACTTTTTTTTTTTGCCCATGCCATTTTAAACGCGTCTTAATATTCGGTAAGCATTTAACAATATCAATATTATAACCACAGTAGTATTTTGCAATTTTCCATTAACAGTTCTTGAAATCATAAAATAGTGGGCACTCATAAACAAATTACCATAACGTTTTAAGTTGATTTCAAATTTGATAGGTTAATCTTAAGGAAATTTAATTTTAAAACACTTTATTTTTTTAGATGCAGCCTTTCAAGTATAAATAACCGTAATCTCAACTTTACCTCCA
>JAQGAZ010003596.1:0-11175 GCA_034692225.1 Polydesmus complanatus
GAAGATATTCATATCATGCAACTATGTTTGTAAAACAATCAAAGTTAGTATTATACTTACCTTTTAATCATTCGGTGCGTTTATGCAATCGCTACTTGTATCTTTTTATTTCTTTAAAGCTGAATCAGATCTCTTTCCAAGCGTCTGCAATGTGAAAAATAAACCAACATTAATCATCATTGATTTAAAGCACGATACACTTACACCGGTATGCTTACTTCGCGTACCAAATTTAACGATGTTCTTGCATGACGTCATGTGGCTTACACAGAACACTTCTGTATTGCGCTTGGCAGCTTAAATTTCAACTTTATCCCGAGTCCCGAGTGTATATTAATGTTTATATAATTTTCGGACATTGTTTTAGATTGTTTTGTGGGTTTTTACTATTTATAAACGTGCTATTTTCTCTGCAAATCATCATCTAGAAGAATGTATGTGTTTGCAATTCGACGCTTTCAACATGTGTTTACAACTTCGATCAACATTAACGTTTGAACGTGTCTTTACAACTTCAAGCAACATTAACGTTTGAATGTGTCTTTATAACTTCAAGCAACATTGACTTTTGAACGTGTATTTACAACTTCAATCAACATTGACTTTTGAACATGTATTTACAACTTCAATCAACATTGACTTTTGAAGGTATACGAGGGTAATCCCTAAAGTAAGGTTCCCAAGGTATGTAAAAAAAATTGGCTCGTACAAAAAAATTTTTTTTTTTAGTTTTACTTAACTACATATCTAACCAACATTTATGCATAATTGCATAATTTTCCGAACTATTCTAGTACCGAAACGACCGCCCAAATTAAACCCTTGCAAAAAAATTTCCGTCCGAACATTATAATTTTTCGATTTTTAAAAACAAAAAAAAAATTAACTAATAAAAAAAAATTTTATTTTCAGTTTTAGTTTAATATATAGCTACTTTATTTTTCCACATAGTCGCCGTTCAGTTCTAAACATTTTTCGTAACGCGGCACCAGTTTCTTTAACCCCTCTGCATAAAAGTTTGCATCCTTTGATTTGAACCACTTTTCAACAGCAGCCTTGACTTCTTCGTCGCTTTCAAATCGTTGCCCACCAAGCCACTGTTTTAAATGCAGGAAGAGGAAGTAGTCACTAGGTGCAAGATCAGGACTATATGGAGGGTGATCAAAAATTTCCCACTTAAAATCTTGAATCTTCTTCTTGGTTAAAGCAGCAGTGTGAGGACGAGCATTGTCATGAAGGAGGATTATGCCAGATTTCAGTTTTCCAGGTCGTCGATTTTTGATTGCAAGTCTCACTTTATCTAGTGTTTCACAGTACACCTTAGCTGTAATTGTTGTCCCAGGTTTCATAAAATCAACCAAAAGAACGCCCTATTCATCCCAAAAAACAGTAGCCATCATTTTTCGACTAGAGTACGGAGATTGCTTAAACTTTTTCGGCTTTGGTGAATCTGAATGGCGCCACTGCATTGACTGTTTCTTTGACTCTGCATTGATGTGGGATATCCATGTTTCGTCGACTGTAACATAGTGGGAAAACAAATCATCTCCATCTTTGTGAAAACGGTCCAAAAACGTTTGTGCACTGTGCATTCTTTGTTCTTTGTGCTGGTCAGTAAGCATTTTTGGCACCCACCTTGCACACACTTTGCGATACTGGAGCTTCTTAGTAACAATTCTGTGTATAGTAGAACGTCCAAGTTGCGGAAATTCTTTGGCCAGAGCACTAATTGTCAATCGGCGATCACTTTTTTTTGGGTATACTGGGTCTTCCACTCCGCACTTCATTATGCACATTTGTGCGGCCATTTTTAAAGTCTCGGCACCACTTTCTAACCTTTTGTTTGCTCATTATTGTTGGTCTATATACACATAACAATTCCCGATAAATTTCTGCAGGTGTAGATCCTTTTGCATTAAAAAACCTAATCATACCACGCACTTCACAACTGGAGGAGGAAACGATTTTTGGATCCATTGCTACGAGTATCTGCATTCAAGGTCAAACAAACGTTTACTTAAACAAAACAACTGCATTGGTTTCTTAAATACCCAATAGATGACTCCAGGATCTCTATGAGTAAAACTGCTTTCAAAAACATTTAAAACAAGACAAAATTTTTTTAAAAAAACCCTACAAGCATTAAAAAAAAATAAAAAAAAAATAAAAAAAAAAACTAAAAAAAATGAAAGAAAAAAGAAAAACAATTGAAGAAAAATTGAAAAAAAAATCAATAAAAAAAAAATTTCCCAAGTATAGAGAAATTGATAAAAAAAATAAAAAAAAAAAAAAAATGAAAAAACATCGAAAAAAATAATGATCGGACGGAAATTTTTTTGCAAGGGTTTTATTTGGGCGGCTATTTCGGTACTAGAATAGTTCGGAAAATTATGCAATTATGCATTAATGTTGGTTAGATATGTAGTTAAGTAAAACTAAAAAAAAAATTTTTTTATTTGAGTCAATTTTTTTTACATACCTTGGGAACCTTACTTTAGGGATTACCCTCGTATATTCTTAATTTTAAACTTTTATCTCAAACTGTTATACAAGTGTTATATTAAAAATAGGTGGCAAAATGTCGAATTGTGCTGTGGCCACATGTAATAACTATTTAAGAATTACAAAGGGAACAGACATAAAATATTTCCGATTTCCAAAAAATAATGATGTGGCAAATCGATGGATTGTTGCTTGTAGGCGAGAAGATACAATAAACTTAAAGTATGGTAAGTGTAAATACAAAATTACATTTATAATGGTATAATCAGTGTCTTCACTTTTTCAAATGCGTTTTTATTGTGATTTTTTTTTATAGCTCGTATTTGCTCCATTGATTTTGAAGCCAGCTGTTTCGAAGTACCTCTAAGACAACGATTGTTGGAATACACTCAAAAACCAGCCGCCATTTAAAACCCGATGCTGAGCCCACATTAAATCTTCCTACATCTCCTGCAGCATCTCTGAAAAGGAAACATGAAGAACGCAAACTGCGATCAAATAAAAGGAGGCAACAGAAAGAAGTGAAGGATATTTTTAAAGCATCTGATGTTGTGGAATCAAACACTTTAAATAATAAGGCTATTTCTGAAGAACAACATGTGGAACACCAATTACCATCAGAGTAAGTACATGGCAATTTTTTTTTTTGAAAGAAATTGTAATTGATTTTAATTTAGGATAAATGAAACTGAAGTAAACAAGCTTAAGAACGAAATAACAATGTTAGAAGAACAGAACAAGAGAACATCAGAGTCGAAGGCTGAGCACGTACATTGCTATTTTTTTTTCCGAAAGTAATTATAACTGAATTCATTTTAGGATAAATGAAACTGAAGTAAGCGAGCTTAAGGACAAAATAAAAATGTTAGAAGAACAGAACAATGAACTTCAGAAGGAAGCCAAAGAAATAAGGGAATCTAGGGAATCTACAATTCAAAAATATGAAGATATTTTAGCAACAGTGTTTACACCAGGACAAATAAAAAAATTGAAGAATCCAGGCAACAGGAAATATTTGCATTGGTCTCCAGAAGATATTGCCTCCGCTATTTCACTATGCAGTGTTAGTCTAAAAACATACAGATTTTTAAGGGCTAATAATTATCCTTTGCCAGATTTGTCAACACTAAGAAGATGGGTTTCGAATATTGATATAAATCAAGGAATTTTAAACCAATTGACCGATTATGTGTGCTAACATTTGACGAAGTTTATCTTTCAAACAAAATTGATATTGATAAAAAAGTAGAACAAGCTGTGGGACCACATAAATCTTGCCAGACCAATATGATACGTGGATTACTTTCTCATTGGAAACAGCCCTTCTACTACCATTTTGATCAGCCAATGACTAAAGAAATTCTTGTTGAAATAATTTCAGAATTGTATGGAGCAACTTTTATAGTAGCAGCAATCACCAGTGATATGGGTACCGGAAATATTGCTTTGGGGTCCAAATTATCAGTCGGACATGACAAGAATTGCTATTTTTCTCATCCTTGTTCTGATTCTTTAAAAGTTTTTGTCAGTGCGGATGTTCCCCATTTGATAAAGCTTGCTCGAAATCATTTAATTGATCATGGTTTCCATTTGGATGGTTATATAATTAATATTGATTATTTTGAAGCACTATTAAATATTTCTACATCAGAATTAACATTGGCTCATAAACTAACGCAACAACACATTAATATCAAGGGATCTATGTGACAAAGAGTACACCCAGCAGTTCAAGTTTTTTCGAATTCTGTAGCAAAGGCTATTGAATATGCTGGAAAAAATGGACTTATGCCTAAAAACAGCAATTGGAAAAAAGCTGCAGAGATGGTGCAATTATTTAATAACTGGTTTGAACTTATAAATTCGCGGTCTAAATTTGCAGGGAATTGTCCAGAACGAAATGCATTTGGCACGGATATATCAAATCAGATAAATTTGCTGAATAAGATGTCAGAAGTTATTAAGTTAATGAAAGTAGGTAAACAAAAGGAACTTATTCCATTCCAAAAAAGAATATTACTTACAAACAGATCAGTAATAGAAATGTTTAATTATTTAAAAGAAAAATATTCTTTGGAATATATGTTAACATCTCGCTTAAATCAAGACGTTCTTGAAACTTTTTTTGTTTATATTCGCGGTATGGGCAGTGCAAACGACCATCCTTCTCCTTTAGACTTCAAATATTGTTTAAGATGGTATATTGTAGGAAAGCATTCGGCTGCCAACTTCACAGATAACAGAAATACTGCTGAAACAGACGAAACGTGTTTACTTCATATTTTAAGTGAAACAGACAATGATGGAATAGAGGAAGACATTTGCTTAACACAGAAGATGGTTTCTAATTTGGTAAAAGAAAGAAATGTTTCAGATGAGAAAAAATGTGAGATAGAAAAACTCGTAGAAACACATTCATTTGTAGAGCCTCAATATTTAGAGGAAGAAATAGTTGACAATGAAATGTTATTGTTCAGGGAAAGTTTTGAAGTCAAAGATAAATTTATCTGGAATCTGTAAAGTATATTGCTGGTTTTGTGGCATACAAATTTAAAAACAAGTACCAGTTGGGAATCGCCACATGAGAATTAGATCTGAATAGGGCACCTGACTGGCTGCAAAAGATTTCCAGAGGATCTCTTCTTCATCCTAATGACGAACTGTGGGAAGTAGCACAACAACTAGAGGCAGAATTTTACCACATGCATGGAACTTCCTTATGTAAGAACAACAACATTTTTGAAGAACTTGCTCAAAGAACTTTGTCCAAACTGGAAAGCAATTCTGTTTCGTATGAGGTAATTCTATGTCTTAGTAGAACGCGGACATATATTAGGTTGAGAGACCTAAATCGAAAAATAAGTTTTAATAACTGCCAGAGAAAACTGAACCAAAAAATGTCAAAATTCACCAATTGTAAAAAATAGAAATTAGTTTGTACCTATTTCATTTTTTTTTTACGTTTCATAAATGTTATTTGAAATGTTAAATAAATAAGTACATGTAATTAATGTTTAACTTAATGTTTATTTCTGCAAATTACCAGCACATTTTTTTAAAAAAAAAACTACATACTGCTTAGGCGCAAAAATAAAATAATTTTCGTTTTAACTATTTTTGTGTTCAGTCACTGTGTTGCCACCTGCAACTTGTTTTTCAGCCATTTACGTGATCAGGAAATAAAGATTTTACCTTTCATAAAGTTCTAATTTTTTGGAATGTTTTATAGGATTAGCCCCTAGTAAAAAATCAAGTTTTTGATCTCCTCATGCATGGCTGTGCTTGCGTCCTGGGGCGCAAAAAAGTCGAAAAATGTTTACGTTATTTACTTTTTCCATTTTATCTTCTTACGAGTACGTTTTAAAGACTAAACATATTAGATTAGAGTTGTAGACGATTAAATTTGCTACAATTTACTTGTTAAGCGTTTTTTCCTAGGACCACTACCAAGGGCCCTATGCGGCTTCAAATTAAGCAAAATTTCAAACAATCCATGTTTTGTGACGTTTTCAACTTTTTAGGGCCTTTGGTAGTGGTCTTAGGAAAAAACGCTTAACAAGTAAATTGTAGCGAATTTAATCGTCTACAACTCTAATCTAATATGTTTAATCTTTAAAACGTACTTGAAAGAAGATAAAGTGGAAAAACTAAATAACGGACAAATGATTTGATTTTTTTCGCGCCCCAGGACGCGAGCACAAGCGGACATGAGGAGGTCGAAAACAAGTTTATTTATGGAAATTACATTTTTTTTTTTTGTAAATATATTTCTTTTATTTAGTAATTTGTTTAAATTTTGTACACCCGCAGTATGTTTCGAACGTCACAATGTCAGATACATTTGTAAGCGTATAACTTACATTTGTAAGCCAATTGACGTCACATAAGCGAGCAAGATGGACTTCCGGATGCGTGTGCACATACTGGTGTAAGTGTATCGTGATTTAAAGTGAATTTCGGTCTTCTTCAATATTGCCACATATAAATCATGGCTGATAATAGTGACAGCAATAATAAAGATGTGCACGAAATTAATATGGCCGAAATGTCAATTGTTAATATTATTGAGTCAATGGATGACAACCATTTCAAAGACTCAAAGAGGCGGTGACATTTTCACCGCCTTAAGTAGATACCGGTACACTGAATCTTCTAAAAAAAAAAGCGGAATTGTATATTGGCAATGCATGAATAAAAAATGTAGATTGCTATTTAGCGTTTCAAATAACCGCAGCTGCTTTGTTTCCAAAAAAGGACATAACCACTCTCCAGACAAAGTGGATGAAGAATTACGAAAATTTAAACAAGAAATTAAAAGAATTTGCGCTGAAACAGATGTGCCACGAGAACCAGATGCCATTTATACCAAAGCCTAACAAACAGTTCCGGCAATAATTCAAGGTTTATTGCCATGTAAAGCTACAATTAAAAAAATGATTTCACGGTGCAATTTATAGGATTACGGCACACCTAACTAACAAACAGTACTTTATTTTTTATGATTCAGGAACCGATCAACGTAATCAGCGAACACTGATGTTTTCTACGAAGGATAACATAAAATTTCTAATAAGCTGTGCCAATATTGTGATGGATGGGACTTTCAAGTGTGTGCCACCACTTTTTCAACAGCTTTACACTATTCATGGGTGTAGGGTGTCGTGTGAAACTAAAAGAAGGGGTCCTATGGTTCCATTGGTATTCACACTACAAACAAATAAAAAGAAAGAAACCTATGTGGATAGTTTTAAGCGATTTAATATGCTTTATCCAGCCTGGCAACCAAAACGATTTATGCTTGATTTTGAACAGGCAGCAATTGGTGCGATTAAAGAAACATGGCCAGAAACCAAAATTACTTGTTGTTTTTTCCACCTGTGCCAATCCGTGTATAGAAAAATAACTGAACTTGGACTCACTACATTTTACAATGTTGATATAAATAACGTTTGTTACCTTCGAATGATGACCGCTTTAGCGTTTGTACTTGAAGAATCGGTTGTAAGTTCTTGGGAAAAACTGACTTCCACAATTTTGTTACCCTGAAGAAAAAAACAAACGCAGGAAATCCAGATGAAAATACACAAACTGCTTTGGTATTTCGAGCGAAATTATATCGGTTTACGTAAGATGGAGGGCGAACTGCGAGCAAAGGCAAGGACAGCAGCCATTTCCCTTTGGAATGTACGCAAACGCACACTCAAAAACTATGGCAGGACCAGCAATGATGCCGAAGGATTTCATTATAGATTGAATAAGATTATGGGAGCGCGCTATGTAAACATGTGGAGCTTCATGCAGGGTCTCTAATCCGTTCAAAGTGATACCGAAAAACTAATTGTCGATATAAATTGTGGGAACATTGAACGTAAACAAAGAAAACAAGTCAGAAAAAAAAATGAAACCATACTAAATACAACTATTAATTGAAAAATAACGCAGTTACGTACTTTTTTAAAAAGTATAGTTGCCAATCTTCTGGACCAAGAAAAGGCAGCAAATATTAATGTTTAAGTAAAATCACAAATTATTAAAAATGTATTAAATAAACTTTAAAATTAACCTTTATTATTATTTAGATGACAAACACCACTGCGGTGTATTTGTCGTCTCTGCTTTTAAGATTTCTGGTTATGAGTTTGCTGACATCACCTTTCCACCTGTGAAACCATGGCGGTAATTTTAATGAACTAGCAATATAAATGATTTCAAAACAATGATTATTTGTTAGTAATAAATAGCAGTTGTGATAATTATAGTTAGGTTACTTATATAATGTGATATTTTGTTTCATCCTTTGAAATTTTTTAATTTGTGAAAATATGGTATTTTAATGTTTCTAAAACTTTTTTTTATTCAAAGTAAATGGCAATGCATACATACTTTGGTAACATAGTAGTTATTTTATATTACTAAATGAAACTTTTTGTACCTGTTATTTTGATATTTGACAGTTGCGCTAATTCAGAATCCTAGTCAGTAGACTTCTGTAATGTGATACATATATATTATTGTTGTGAAAACCATACTTACTTTGAATACATATTATCATTTATTAACAAAGGTTAAGTGAGTTTATATTATAATTATGTAATATCAAAGTCCATAAAATTGGTTTGCATTGTAAATTTATTTAATTTCATGAATACTTGAATAAGTAAGAATGAGTGGTAATGAAAGTATTGGAAAAAAATTTACAAACGCTTTAATTCAAAAATGAATATTAATGTAATTATAATTTATAATAAAATGAAATTGTTTAGGACACTACCTATGTAAATGTAGAACAAAAATAATTCCAAAGTTCGCTATTCATACTAATTAAAAAAGAAAAATAACGCAAATATGGTGAATTAATTACATCTTGAAAAGTATTCCATTACATGGTTAGCACCATAGTACCATATTCCATATGTAGCAGCAAATTACAGAAGTTAATGAAGACGTCGCCAAACAAACACATGTGCCTAAATAAAAAAAAAATTAAAAAGAATGAAATTGTTAAACTTACATAATTATTATTGAATTAGTACACGACTTACTTACGATTTAATAGTTAATGAGTAGGTAGCACGTAGCCCCGAATTACAGTAGTTAATGAAAATGTTGGCAAACAACAAACACATGTGTCTAAACAAAAAATTATTATAAAGATTAGTATTGTCAAAGTTGCATATTATTGAATTGCTACACGACATACTTACGATTTATGTAATTGCAGAATTGTGCAAAGGAAACATTGTCTGATAGATTACTATTATAAAGAATACACTTATCAAACTAACATAATTTTTATGAAATTAGTACACGACTTACTTACGATTTAATGGTTAATGAATAAAGTATGTTGCACCGTATGTAGCAGCGATTTAATAGTTAATGAGTAGGTAGCACTGGAGCCCCGAATTACAGCAGTTAATGAAAACGTCGGCAAACAACAAACACATGTGCCTAAATAAAAAAGGATTACAAACAATAGTATTGTGAACATTAAATATTATTGAATTGCTACACGACTTACTCAATACGATTGATGCTCTTGCAGGCTTTTGCGAAGGAGTGTGATGGAAATACATAGTATTGAAATGGTACTGCATGAGAATATTGTATTGTTTGACCAAAATTTTGAAAACTATAAAATACAAAATATTATATTTCATAGGCCCTGTTAACTAAAATCATGAAAATTAAATACTGAAAAACATTTACTTAGTGAACGTTGATATATGAATTCGTGGTTTCCATTGCTTAAGAAAATGTGAGGCGAGTTAACGAAAATGAAATAATCGTGAAAATTAACTTACTGAACGTTGATATAAAAATGTGTGAGATTCCTGTTTTGTGTTGGTTTCAGGAAATATGAGGCAAATTGAAAATGTAATTGAAATTAGAAGACGTTTGGTGATTAGAAAATGTCTGTCGGCTGAGAATGGTGTGTAGAAACGGAAAATTAGAAAAACGTAAAAAAAGAAAGATGCGGCTTCCCGCAATAAAAACGCAGTCGAGATGTCGAGGGGGCAGGCGAAATTGAATGATTAGAATGATGGTACATTGTGGCTTTCGTAGGATGGCGGCCATTTTTTTGAGTTGGAGAAATGTCTGCACACCTTAGATTAAGGCGGTAAACACAAGTTACAATTTTGATAATTAACTTTTTTCATTGAAAGCGAAATAGTTTGTTTTTGCGATTTCGGAAGAGGAATTGGGGTCTACGACTAGCAATAATATGTAAATAGCGTCGGGAGACGAACCTTGTCAGTTAAGCGCTTAAAAATTTATTTTTGGCAAGCGAAATTGAATTAAAAATTATTAAAATGCAAAACAGCTGATCAGTTAAACGCAGTCGATTTTGACCATAGTTTAAAGGTAATAGAATTATTCTTTGAAAGACGAAAATTGTATTTCCAGATAAGTTTCGCTAGCATTTATGTCGGCGTAGTAGTACCTCTAACATACCACAACTTTAAATGAGGCAGGGAAGTTCGGCATTGAAGTGCGAAATGAAAAATGGATTTGGTAGATAAATCCCTCTTAGAAAAAATATATAAACGGATAAATTAGCATAGTTGATTGTAAGATTAAATAGTGCCGATTGCGACACCGTATCAGCTGCTTTTTTTGTTTTTTCGTCGTGTGGAGATGCTTGTAATTAAAATATAAAAATATTCAGTACGAGAGAATTAAGCGATGTTATTAATTTGAAAGATATAAAAAGAAAATCGCAAAGAATTTAGCATTTTCACAAATTTTATTTGAGATTATTTTTTTGCATTGTTTGAATGGTTGTTTATTTTGTTTATATGTACACCTAACCCTCGTATAACGTGGTATCCGAATAACGCGGTTTTGCTACAACGCGGTCCACAAATTGTGGCTACCTTTGGTTAACGCGAGCATGGGTTTCGATGTAATGCGGTCTTAAAATTTTAAGAGTTTTCAAAACAGGCGGTAAATGAGCGCTCCCATTTGTGAAATCAGAGAATAAATGAAAAAAAGCGTAATCAAGGCGTAAAAACTCTTAAACATTATTTCACGGAACATTAGTTAATGTGTAATTGTTTTACATTTTTGACTTTAAAAACGATATTTCCAAGCATAGCACATCATTTTATGGTAGGTTTAATACATAATTATTATGTTATTTGCGTTTGAATAGCATGTGTACATGTATAC
>JAQGAZ010003597.1:0-11169 GCA_034692225.1 Polydesmus complanatus
CGATCAGGAAAAGGAATAAGCTATCCAATACAACACTACACATTTAAGTGGTCGCTGCATGATTAAAAAAAACACATAGTGGACTTTCTATTATTGTTCCTACTAAGCTGCTTCCTGCATACATAGTTAGTAAATTATATCTATCAAATTCAATTTAAATTTGTTTAAAAAACACAGAGTAACCTAACCATAACATTTTCATGTTATTATTTTTATGTACAGTATTATCAAAGTGTTACTTGTCTGCTCTCATCCATTTGGTTTTCAACATGCGGAATAGAATGAGAGGATACAGTAGCTAAATGAGCGCTGAAGATTATCAGTTATTGAACTTGATGAGTTCCAATATGATCGCCATTACCAAGAGAGAATCAAATTGAAAGGTTCGAGGCTAAAGTAAACTGTCGAAAACACAATGGCAAAACTCGTGTTCATGAATACTTAAAAAAAAAATTAATTGTAATCGCATTGGTAATTAACAAATAAAATGTCCGTATAATCAATATTGATGATAAATAAAATACAGTTCGGATACCGGCAAATATAAAAATCGCCAAAATAATGAGAACTATGAAAACTCCGAATGCCTCAATTGTTTTAAAATCTCAAAGTTCTAAACGTAAATAAAATCAAAACCTAACCACCTCCCCTGCGCTTAAGAGCTACGTTATTAGGTTACTAACTGATAACTTGATTTACTTCATCAATTTCTAAAATGCTACAATGTAATAGCAGTGGGAAACTCCAAACAAACCAATAAATTAATAGATTTTTTTTTAAAATAAAAATCCGAAACACTCAATCAAAGTGGGAAACTCCAAACAAACCAATAAATAAATAGGTTTTTTTTTAAAAAGTAAAATTCCGAAAACAGTCAATCAAAGAACGTACCGATATCCACAAAATACGAGTTACAAAATCACTTGTCAAACCATTTTTGTGTAAAAAAAATCATAATGCTGTTAGACAAAAAAAAAAAATAAACAAAAAAGTGACTCTTTTGAATACTTTTTAAAACTCACTTCTGGTCGGTAAAACATCTCTCAAGTCGAAAAAATATCCTATAGCCTACGGTAATTCGTTCGGTTTACATCGCCATCAACGTTCTACCCTCTGTTTCGCCTTTCATTATAGTTCAGCAGATGCTCGAGTGGCAATTTGACAATTAAACCAAAGCCAAGCTGAAGAGTCAAAAACTCCAATAATCCCCCACTCTAAACTACCGCTTACAGGGAACACATTTCAATTAATTTTTATCGTCCAATTGCAAATATATCAACGCACGCTCTGAACCATTTATCGATTTTATCTTTCACTTTCTTACAATAATATTGTACCTATTCTTACAGTCTTCCAGCCACTAAAACTTTGACCCTCCACTCTCTTTCTACACTTCATTACTCAAGTGCTCTTATTATTCATTCATCACCCCGTATTAGTCCTACTTTAGTTCATCCGCCACACGCAAACGGCCTAATTTCCTGTACTGAAAGAGCTGGAGAAGGTGAAGCCCGACAAAACTTTAGTACCGAAAACACACCTCCTCCCAGTAAAAGAAAGAAAAAACCGACAACATTTATTAAGCCGTAAAAACATTCTCTCCAGCCAAATAAAACAGTACCCAAGCAATCCAATTCCATTCCACTTTGTGATAATTGAACGTGGCAAATGTAAAGCAACTATTTAATAGTAATGAAAACAGAAAAAAAATTAAGCCTACCTTGACTCGTAAAGTTGACAGTCAATACTCCGCAAATCCCATGTTGAAAATCTCACAAACTTCCTCAAACTTTATCTAAAAACAAAAGATAAATAAAACATTAGAAATTGTTTACTATTTTAGATTAAGATAAAAACTCAAAAAAAAAAAAAATAATAAATAAAAATAAAAAAAATAAGAGAAATATATCATGGTGAAAAGCGAGGACACCGCACAAACAACAGCAACAAAAAAATAGTTTCGAGCGTAAAACTCGAAGTAATTTAAAACTAAAAAGAAAAAAAAAACTCAACTCTTCCAGAATGATGGAATAAGAGAAATAGAAAGATAAAAGTTGTTCGATGAAACGCATTGCTCAAACCCCATTTATATTAAGTACATGTAAACAAAAATCGTAGAGCAATTGTATTCAACATACGTATAGGCTACTACTACTACTACTACCGGTAGAATCATAATGTCATGTTTAATAGCTTAGTTAATTAGATTTTTATAAACTTTCGTTTTTCTTTAAAAAAGAAATAAATAAAATAATTTAAATTAATTTAAATTATAAAGCGGTGAAATAAATTTAGCAATGCTTAACTTTTCGAGCTTCTTGACAAGTGAATTTATTAAAAGTCGTCAATGCGGTTAAATAGATAGCAAGGAAAGTAGAAAAAAAAAAAAAAAAAGAAGAAATCCGCCGCATTGTCTCGAAATAATAATTCTTCATTCCGTCACTTTTCATCTTATAGAATTACAACTCGTAAACGTTACCAATACGAGTGTATATTCGACAAAAATTAAGAGAAGCCAGAACGATGCTACAAGTGTATAATAATTATTATGATACACCACGTCAAGCGCATCCGTTCGTTTGGCTTGTAGGCCAAAGCTTTTGGTAACCAAATTAAATTCCATCCAACCGTTATTTCCAACTCCCCTTATCTTCTAAAAAACAATTTTCCGGATATTGTTCTAAATAAAAAACTAAAAAAAAACAAACTAAGTTATACTGTAATACAGTATATATAAATATTTTTTGAGTTGAATTTCTTTCATTAGTTTTTTTTTTTTTCAATGGGTTTTCATATTGAATAAACTGTTCCCTATTATTTATGTTTATTTTCAAATCCGCTCCGATACAATATTAAAATGGAATAGTAAAGCTAAAACCGAAAATTAACAAACGTAACAGCTTGTATACCTAAAACAAAAACCACCCCAAGTCGTCCAAATAATAAATATTGTTTTTAATAAAAATTATTAAGCTTGTTTTACATCTAAACTAAACATTTTTTTTTAAAAAAAAGCAAAATTTTGGAAATGTTTCCCTAACAAAATACCGTAACTTCCTTGCTAACGAGTACGATTTTCGCGTAATTTAAACACGCGTTTAATACGAAAACCGAAATTATTGTAACCTACTCATCAGCACAATGGCACCCATGAGGTTGACAAGAGTCGAAAGAAAAAAGAAAAGAAAATCTCGGATTCATCTTTAAATATTGAAATGTTACCGGGTTAATTTTTACTTAAGTTAATTTACTTACGAAGCAATAGCGGAGTTTGGTTCCCGTAAGAAAAGTTATCATGTTATATAATTCAGTGCTGATATAGTTACAGTAGTTCCGTTCTTTTCCCTGGCTCCGTGGCATTTGAAGACTGTAGCAAAAAACCAAACAGAACATTAGAAAAAATCGAGAATAGAAAATTTAAACATAAATGAAGAAGAAAAGCGTTGGCAAATGGACAATAATCGCGTTCGTCTGCTGAGAATATTGAAACGCAGGTGTGGGTGAAGATAAGCCCGGGAGGGGGGGGGGGAAACTCTACATTATTTCATTATTAATAAAGAACAAATAAAAATTTCACTGAGTTAAATATTCGCTACGCTAAATTTCCGCAATCATAAATTAATAACACTTACCCAAAATGCCGCAATGCCGATGAAAACTGGCTTTACCCGCTCCACGCGGTTCTGGTGGCGACCTGCTGCTGAGCGTATACATTCCTCGCTCAAATTAATTCAATTAATTCCTAGCATTAAAATAACTGTCGATGTTTCTTTTTGATGTTAAATTCATTGATCCAATCACGGGCAAATTTTTTAAGCAGAAGAAGGCACATTTAAAATACCCAATTTCATTGTTCTCTACATACACGAAAATTCCAACCAGGCAGCCATAACACGTTATCCTTACCTCTACTCGCGCGCATGCGCATTTAATTTTCTTTTTAAATTGTTTTCTTTTTTTTAATATTGAATGAACACTACTAAAAATATTTAAATTTTTAAAAAAAATTATATTAATTTTTAACAAAATCAATTTTTAAACTACGTTTAGCCTATAATTTTTGTTTATTTTCGTTTTTAATAAATTATTGTCGATTTTTGGTTGTCATAGCAACCGTAAGCCGCAGTGCCATCTAGCGCCATATTTATTGTAAGCGCTAAATTTTAAATAGTTGTCAGGTAAACAGTTAATGCGTTATTATCTTGATTTAGTCGGCCGAAATTTCAGAGATTTCGTTGAATTGCATCACATTAATTTAAATAAATAAATAATGTATTTATTCATTTCGTCGACGTAATGAAAACCAAAATGGATATTTTAGGTCAAAAAATGAGAAGTTTATTAAGAAACATCTACAGTGCTTTAGCGCTACGAATCAATTGGATTAAAACGAAGAATGTACGCTCAGGCCCAGCAAAACAAATTAATTAATTAAGAATATTAGATAGTTAATTGTTTCATGTTTGCGCAGGTGTCTGTCACTAAAATTAAATAGACCTACTTTTCTTTGAAATCCAAATTAATATTAAAATGGGGTTCGTAAAAATAATGTTTCATAACCCTCTCTTTAAAACCGAAATAAGCAAATCTATTTTATAAGGTAAACTATAATTTGAAAAGTTCTGAAATTTCGATTGATTTGTGAGCAGAGGGCCGTTTATAGCAACCCAGCCAGAAGGTGCAATGCTAGGCCGACCCCTGCGAACCTACCAGGACGCAAGCGCCACCAGTAGATTCAATTCAGGTTCCAAAAACAGTATTAATATTGGATATATGTCTCCCGATGGGAGAACGTATCAAATATTAAGCTGATAAGAACAGATACTACACTTTGATCTTAGCCAAAAGGCCGAGAAGCGATACCTTCACAACACTTGCCAATTTCATCTAAGATAATCAACGAAATGATTCATCTACGGAACTTTATTTCCTAAAATTCGCATTCTGAACAAAATTGCGCCTTAAAAAATTGTAAAGTTATTTTTAATCGAAACTATATAAAATGTTATATATTGTTAGTCACTCATTTAAACAAATCATATTATAATTATTATATTTTTAATAAAATCTGATAAAACAGTAGACAAATACTAGGCGAGTTTCTCCAGCTAGATACCTTACCTATCAACTGCCCAGTGTTTCAAAATGGCTTCGGCCAAATACACTGTATTCCCAAAAATTACTTCTATTTTGAAAATGACCTAAATGACGTAGATAACTTACACTTCATTAATAATATTGCGTTTTGTTTACTGCGAAGTCATCGTTGAGTTTGTTATACTGCATTACGAGTAACCTATTTTATTTTAAATTTTGGTACTGTCCGAATGAATAAATAAGTAAAAATCATAGTGATCTACCGCTACCAAACACATTCATCATCCTCACACATATAAAAAATAAAGAAATTAATTCAAAAAACATAAATCTATTTTTTAACAAAAAATAATTATGCAAATTGCACACGAATTACGCTTTCTAATTTTCTACTTTAAATTAAAAGATCATAAAAAAAGATGCTACAGCACCTGATGGGATTTCCAAAGATCCAGTCTTTTTTAGCAATAGATCATTCGCCAGGTCCAACAACGCGTAAATTCATTGGCGATCACAAAAACAAAAAAGCATTTTACGCGTTGACTACAGAATAACTGTTGACAATATAAATACAGTCTTAACAAAAATGATTAAAAAAAGCTGGTAAGTCCTTAATTAATATTAAAAAAAACCTTACCGGTAACTAAAATGCCGAACATTTAAATGTCCGATAAATAAAAATGCAGTATACTGTATAACATATTTAACGTTACCGTAAATTTTTTTAAAAAAATTGAGTTCAAAGATATTTTTGCTGATACCGTAATTATTTAAATAATAATTATGATGAAGTGCATTAGCCTCATACTGTTAATTCGAGCATTACCGTAGCCAAAATTAAGGAAAAATGAAAAGAGATAATCGCGATTCTACAGCATGACAGCAAGTGAATAATAATGGAAAAACAATTTACCTTGGGATCGATAAAACTAACAATATTATTTTAGATCAAAAAATCTGACGATTAAAAGAAACGCGCCCCCGGGTGGACTCGAACCACCAACCTTTCGGTTAACAGCCGAACGCGCTAACCATTGCGCCACGGAGGCTCACATCATACAATATTATTAACGCTAATAATGTCATTTATTATCTCATTTTTAGACTTTTAAAATCATTTTTATTTACGGTTATCTTTTTGCCGAAAATAATTAAAAGAATTTGAGCTGCAAAAGTAATCAAATCCGCAATAAACGAAGGTTATTGGGTGTCACCTGATCATCTTTTATGCTCCTATTATTTGCTAATATAATATTCTACCCCATAAAAATTTCACATAAATTCAATGCCATGCAGAGAGAATAAAACTCACAATGACTGTTTGTGTGATCAGAACTTGAAACTCAAAAAAAAACAACAACTATGAAACCATTTACATGAAGCAATAAAATAGTCAACAATGTTGTCATCTACAAATCAATTTTATTGACTAAATTGGTAAATGAACAAACTCTACTTAGAATTAAGTATCACCTTTTACAATTTTAGATACTCCAAGGTTTTTTCAAATTGGCGGCGAATGTTGCTTCGACCTTTGAACCAATGAGGATATACCAGCTGAGGAATTCCCGGCATCATTTCAACCCGCTTCACGTCGTAAATAATTCGACGATCCGATTCTTCCACCAACGCCATGCTGTAGTCGATGAAATAATCACTGGCGCGCAAATACATTGCGTTTAATTGATCAGGTTTTGTACCGGGACGTAGAAAAACGCTCCACTGTTGTTTGGTGGAATAATGCACGAGTAGGAAATAATGTTGAGTTTGAGAAGCGGGTGGTACTCCGTACATCTCTTTGATGGCCACGTAAACTCCATGGAAAGTAGCGCTTTGGGGTAGCACGAGAATGCGATGCTTGTTATTGCTACTTAGTTCAACACTAGCAATGTCCATTCGAAAAACTGGTTGATAGGGATAATCTACTTTACAAAAAAATTGAGGGCGAAGATCCATGTTACGGACTGGTTGCGGTAGAAGGTCCATTTCATGAACTGGTTGCTGCGGAGGGTCCACGTCATAAATTGGTTCCTGCGGAGGCTCCATTTTAATAACTGGTTGCTGCGAAGAATCCATTTTATCAACTGACTGCTGTGGCAATTGTATTAAAGAGAGCTTTGTTTAACTCAACCACACTGCACAAGCCCTTAAAGTACAACTGCTGCGTGCAAAAACAAATTTCGAAATGCCCCAATACACAAATGATTATAAACAAAAGGTCACCAAACTGACGCAATTGCATTTTTTTAATTGCGGAAAAATTAATTTATACAAACAAAAAATAGGGCATCGCCTTGAACTTTGAAAGTGGATAAACCGGTAAATAATCGCAAAATAAAACCTGATTTTTAAGTAAAATTTCAGAAAAGTAAACATTAGGAAAAAATGAAAGCAGGCAAACAAACTTTCCATTTGCAGATTACTCGTTATTCACAGATTATTCGTTATTTTCTGATCATCAAAACTTTGGTTTTATAAAAACTTTAGTTCAATAATACTTCCATTAAAATGAGATGCGCCCCCGGGTGGACTCGAACCACCAACCTTTCGGTTAACAGCCGAACGCGCTAACCATTGCGCCACGGAGGCTCACATCTGTTAAAAAAGTCCAGTCAGCCTAAGAACATAATTAAGTCATAATGATGTTTATTGTTTTTATATTGAAATGTATGACCTCAAAGCTTTTAATAAGCTCTCGAAATATTTTATACTCTGTCTATTAAAGCGTTTGAAATTGTATTAAATTTAACTTTGCAGGGTTTTGTTTTATTGTTTGTTTGCCTAGAATTATTTTGTTTAAAAATATATTAATAGCCAATAAATGTTTCTAATTGGCTGACTCTTGTGTGAGCCTCCGTGGCGTACAGAAAAATGTAAATTTAAAAGCTCCCCCTTTCAAGAAATATACCCGCATTGCACCAGTGCAATGTGTTAGTGTTATGTGTTAACACATGTATTCTGGAAACTTTTAAATAAAAATATTTTAAGACAGAAATTCCGCATTGTAATTTAATTTGAATATCGCGTTAACATTTTTACACTGAACCCGGCGTAACAAATTAATTCCTTAAATATCAATATTATTCCATGCGGGTTTTATATCTGTAAATGGTACTCAAAATAACGATCTAAGACGAAGTCAATGTTTCGCAGACTTAAAGTCACCTTCATTTAACTTCATGGAATCAATTAATCAATATTTAGAGTTCGCTGAAATTAAATGTCAAGAACTCGCGTTGAATATTCGTAAACAAGCAAATACGTGAAAGGAATTTCAACATTCGGCAAGACTCAATCAACATGTAAATAAGCCATTACAGTATTTAGCTTGAATTTGAAAGAAATATTTGACAAGCAATTCGTACGTAAACGATGAAAATTTTCCTTGAAAATGGCTGCGATATTCAAATCGGATAATGTTGCTGCTTTCTTCTATATCTGGTCATATTGAAAATCGAAATGGTTCTCAGTAAACATAGAAATTTATAGTCGCTGAACAACGCGCGCAACGTAAATACAATTTTAATTCAAATTGAAAACTCAAAGTTGTTTATATATACTCGTAGCTTAATAAAGTCATGTGAAGAGAATAAAATGGCAGGCAAAACGCTGTACGATACTGCGCGACCGTTGCTCGTAATTCTTACGCTGTACGAAGTGAATTGGAAAAATGAAGAAAAAATTGGGTGGAGGATTTTCAAATTGTTTAAGACGTTCAACTGGTTAATATTCTTATATTCCGCAACAGATATTTATATTGTTGAGAAGTCAAATTCGTCTGTGAATATACCGGGAAATGAAAAAATAATGAATAGCATGAGAAATCTGCAAGTGTTAGTCAATCTATTCTGCGTGGGGTTTTGTAACTTCAGATGGAGATCTTTAACCCGTCTTTTTGATCTTTTAAAATCCCATCAGACGCCTGAAAAGCATTCGGAAGAAATTAAAAAAATCTTACGATTACTTCGCCTTGTTTACGTCGTACTGATCCTTTTTAACGTATTTAATATTGTGGAAACACTGGTTTATTTTGCATCAATTGAAATTAATATTTTTGTTTCAATTTCTTATTTCTTTACTTCACTATGGGTTGCAACGATTGTGATTTATCAAATGTTAATCATTCAGAGCGTATTCTGGGCTTTGCCTTTGTTTTGCGTCTTCAATACTCTAGTCACTTATTACATCAAACTGGTTTTCGAGAAATCTATTGACGAACTCAAAAGATGCAAATCTCCCATACGAAGAAGCAAGTTGACTTCCCAGCTGATTCAACAGTACGACCATCTGTATCGACTGGCCACGGTGACCAATGCCATCGGCGCCCCGTTGATGTTTGCTCTCAAAATGTCCGCTTCTTTTCTATTTCTCCTTATGATCTACGATTTTCTCAGTGCACGGTTTAACTGTTTTCTGGCCTATGAGTTTCCTCTAAACACGCTTGGCTTATTCTACTTGATGATTATCGTGTTCTACTTGCGCGTGGCCCCATTCAGCAATAACATAGTAAACAATTTTATTTAAAACTGCGGGTTGGTACCACGCTGAAAATAATTAACATTTTGTAATTTATACGTAGCCCTCGACGATTGCTGCAAATATAATTGAATCCGTGATGAAAGAAGACCATGGGATGCTACGTGACCATCATTCAAGCTACTTGAAGCTACAAGTAAGTTTTAACAGTATTGATTCAAAGTATGGGCCTATTCAAAAAATGAATTAGAGACAATTTAAAACTAAATTTTAAAGAGATAAAATTCAAATTAGAAAACTGTATTATATAGATGACTCGGATGAACCACTTGATCCAATTGGCCCACATAAATTTTGATAAACCACCGCTGACTATTTTGAACGAACCAGTTGAAGATGAAGAGATTTTTACGGTAAAAAAATCACCAAATTAATTCTTAATTTTATTTTTTTAATTGTTATTATCATCGTTTGTTTTTACAGTATTTGGTTGGTCTAGTAGATTGTTTCAATTTATTTTACTCCAAATCTTTACTGGAAGACTAATAAGAAAAAATAATAACATACAACCGATTAATGACAACACTCACACTGACTTTTTTTTTGGAGCTTGAATCATTAATTTAATCTAATGGTTTTTTGAATATTTAATTCAATTTATGCACCCAACAGCACTGTTACCAAATTCAATTTTACGATTAAATAAATTTAATAGTACTTACGACTTATTTGTTTGATCTGCTTGCGTGAAACTTGAGAAATTGTGGCAATAGTTAATTTGAGAAGTTCTGAAATTTTGATTGTTTTGTGAGCAGAGGGCCGTTTATGGCAACCCAGCGATTAGGTGCAATGCTAGGCCGACCCTTGCGAACCTACCAGGACGCAAGCGCCACCAGTAGATTCAATTCAGGTTCCAAAAACAGTATTAATATTGGATATATGTCTCCCGATGGGAGAACGTATCAAATATTAAGCTGATAAGAACAGATACTACACTTTGATCTTAGCCAAAAGGCCGAGAAGCGATACCTACACAGCACTTGCAAATTTCACCTAAGATAATCAACGAAATGCTTTATCTACGGAACTTTTGATACTTAAAATTTGCTTTGTGAACGAATATTCTGCACCAAAAAATGCGAAATTACTTTTAATCAAAACTTTATAAAATGTTACATATTGTTGATCACTCGTTTAAGCTAATCATATTCTATTTATTAATGGAATACGAGTGAAAAATAAACAACACTGGGCTAACGCTACCTATCAGCTGAGTTGTCTTTCAAAATGGCTACGAGAGAAAATAAACTCCATTTTGCATGTGACCTAAATGACGTAGTTATTCTGAATTAATTGAATTTTATTTACTGTGAAGTATTATGTCACTGTTGTGTCTTTTTATTACTTTATTTTATTCTATTAAAATAAATAATTGTGCAATGTATTGTAATAATAACAGTACACAACTACAAACAAAATATTGTCCCAAAAGCAAATCATTCCGACTCATCGTCTACTTAGGCCGGGTTTACACGGTGCCAGTAACTGGCATGCCAGTAGCACTTTTCACTGTGGCTCAGGAGAACCCGTAGGTAG
>JAQGAZ010003598.1:0-11158 GCA_034692225.1 Polydesmus complanatus
AGAGAAATTGATTACTCTACTCTAATACAGAATCAATAAGGTAATGAACCGCACCAGTGTTTGACTTGAAACAGCTGATTTAAAAGCTGACAAGTATCCGCCTTTTCTCCTCTCCCCCGTTACCCTTCAAGTATTCTTCGTTAAGGGTCCTAAAATCCAATTTCTCGATCGCTCAACTATATTTGGCTGTTGTTTTGCGAGTGTTTGAAGGTGGTAGATAGAAAAAAAAATGACCTCGACGACCTTTTTGAATGAGACAACGTTCAAACCCATTGGTAGGACTACGTGGGAAATGAAAATTAAAAGTGATTGACACGGATGCCTTCTTTTTCATTTGCGTCATCACATTCCCATTGAGATGAATAATAAACCAAAAAAAAAAATTATTAAAAATCTAATCGGACGTCATCATCCGACAACCTACATTTTCAAGCACAAAGTGGGTGAAACAGATTCGTTGAAGAAAGTTTCGATCCGTTACCACCCTTCGCTTAACATCAACCCTTTTTTCGAGAAAAAAAAAAAATCAAAACTCCTTGAAATACTTGATTTCAATAATACAATAATCGAAATGAACTTTTCCTTCTCTTATACAAATGCGTATAATTAGATCAAAGAGAGTGTGAAGGCTGTTGCTACTTTAATGATTCATAACAATGAATAGAATTCCATGACCTACTCATTTTTCGTCCTTTTCTATCTTTCAAATATAACGACATTAATGCTTGTTATATCAAAAACAAAATCTATCGTTTGAGCGAATGAATTTATTGACAATAATTTCTCCCCAATAAATTAATAAACGAAATTAGCATGCATCATGAGTAGGCAAATCACGAGCATGTTTTTGGCGGTCTTTAGGCTACTCTACGGAAATTGATAAACGTCCATTGATTTGACAAATATTTACTCACAATCAAACCTTATAATTGATGTTTTCATAATATGAAATTTAACACCATTTATAGTATCAAATTACAATTTAAATATAAATAAACAAACATACCTTGACTTCAACGCGTCCGCGTACACAAAGATTTTCCCACGTCTTCCCCCTTTCGCAGAAAGACAAGACAAGAATCAACTGATCGTAACCGCCGAAAGCACGCTGCTTCTTTCCTTATGACGCATTCAGCGGCTTTCACCTCAAGAGTCGAGACGCTTTCACTTTCGCCCTATCTAAATACATGTACAGTAGCTGCAAGATCCCTCCTACGAAAAGGGCACCAAAATTATTGAAATAAATTATTGTTAAAAAACAATCTTCTTACGGTACATCTTCTTTGTCATAATTATTTTGTATCTCTATACTGTATAGGGGTTACTACTTCTAAAATTATAATAATTATTTTCGTCTCTCGGTTCAATCATTCTTTGTTTATGTTTTTATTTATTGGTGACGGTTACTAATCGATTTATAAAATTTTGTAGACCTACTGCATGTAATTGAACAAAATTATAAATGACAGAATAATGTTAATCCATTTATTTCGGTTTTTTGACATTTTTTAAAATTTAAATTAGCGAGCTGGAATTGAACGCAAGTCAATAAAATAACTTGAGAGAAGAAATTTATTGTCATTGTTTAAAACGCAGACTCTGAAGTTCGAGTAGAGGCAAAACGTTTTTCCACGGATTCACCCAAAGCTTGAGTGCGAAATGTTAAGGATTTTGTTTTTTCAATTAGCTGATGGTATGGAGAAATAGTTTGTGCACCCATTACGACATGACCCTAGAAACATTTTTGAAATTCAGAATTAAAAAACATTTAACGTAATTCAAAAAAAAAAAATCGTTTTACCAGTTTAGAATCGATTTTAGCATTCAATTGAGCATTGCGAATGAGATCTACGATCCATCGCTCAGCATCACCTGCTTCCATATTCAATTTCTCCGCCAACATGCTAACGATACCAAATAAATTGAAATTAATTAAATAATTCATTAAAAAAAATCAGTCGCGTACTTAATAGAAATGCACTGATGGATTCGACAAAACGTTTCGAAAATCATCAAGCGAGCATTTTCGATGAAGTCTTTAACGCATCCCACGAGAAAGAAATCATTTCCAAGCACCTAAAAATAAGAAAAAAATAAAAAAAAATTAAGTTTTTATCCTAAATCACTGAAATAAATTACTAGACCTCTTCGCACTGTCGCAGTTTTTGTTGCGCTCCATCGAAATCAAAATTAACGTAAAGATGCTCTAAAAATTCAGTTATTGGATCTTTATACGTGTAGGATTCCTAAAACAATATAATTATTCACATTTTTTATATACCTTTAGTTTAAAAATAATTATTACCTGTTGAATAACTTTAATTAAATCTTTTAAAGAATTTCTTCGAACTTTATTAGTGATTACAGCTGTAGCGACGTATCTCAAAATATGGGGACAAATGGTCTGAATAGCATTTAAATAGCTAAAAATAATCATTAATAAACATATTAATTACAGTACTGTACTTTATAATTTTAATCAGTGTTTAAAACATACGGCTGTTGATATAAAAACATATCAATGATAAGATCTCTGCCTTTCTGATGATTAAAAAATACGAATAAACTCCAATGAAGTAACCAAGTTCGATGTTGTAACGATAACAACGCCGATCCAAAATTCTGATAAAAAAGGCAACTCATTAAACTCATAAAATAAAAAATTAGGAATAAGAGAAAATCAGACTTACATTACTTTCTATATAATCTTTCAAACGATTTAAATCGTCTAAAGCATTATCCCAATTTTGCATTAAAATCTCTGAAGCAAGTTTTCCCCAAAGACCGTATAAATAGTTTTTATCAGTCGGTGGTACCTGAAATAAAATTAAAAGATTCTCGAAAACGGTTTTTTTGAATATATAGCAATAGAAACTTACCAATAATCGATGAAAATATAGGTACTCAGCAGCGGACGAGTAATTACCACAATCATATTGAAATTTCGCGAAATAATACAAAGTATCCGTCATAGACGGTTGAAACTTTAAGAAAAATAATAAATATTTTTTTTAAGTTTAATCGTTAAAGTTAAATTGTTTTACCTCATGTTTTTCCGTCAAATAGTTAACAAATTGCCTGCAGTCTCTGTAACTCTGAATTTGCCTGGAGACATCTGGATCGGTAAAGATTGTAAATATAGGGGCCGATTCCGTCTGAAAATTCTTCAACTGAGACACAACTTCAGACCTCTTATTTTTAAACACTATAATAAATAAATTTATTAAGTTTGCTTTATTAAAAGCAGCAATAATCGACGTATGTTACTCTGCGGTGGCTCGTCAGTGTTGTGGAGGTTATTGTAAACATCCATAGCGAAATCCACCATGTTAGTATTTTCCAAAATGTTAAGTTTTCCTTTAAGAAGATCATTTTCATCATATATCTAACAACCAAAAAAAAAAAATCATTAATTAGTTTAAAACGAAATATTAACGACAATGACCTAAAATAAAATCATAATAACGATTAATGGAGTTTATCCCACTAAACCTAACGCGTAAGCACATTTTCAAATCGTCTCATTACTTGCATCAATTAATAGCAGTTAAACGTGTAATTCAATCAAAATAAAATTAGATATTTAAAAATAAGACTTACTTCTTTTCCAGATAAAAATTCCAACAGTGGGAATACCATATGCCGGTCAAAATACGGTCCCATAGTTGAAGTTAAATCGTAACTCGCCATTTTGAAAACGTGTGATGAACGAGTTTCCCCAGCGCAGAGGCAGAAGAGACGTCTCTACATCCGGTAAATAAATGACGTCAACTTCCTCCTTTCCTATTGGTAGGAGATTGGTGCAACAAAATTTAAAAGTCAAAATTATTGAAAGCTGTGATTCTAGATGAAAAATTAAAATAAAACAATTATTAAGAAACAATATTTTTTTTGACAGGTTATGTAGACCCTATTAATTTTAAATTTAAAAACTGGCCAAAAGAAAGAAAACAGTATCCCTATTAGAGTTTTCAACAAGAAGGGTTTAATAAATTTTAATTATTTTGTCCTTTCTTTCTTGTGAGGGAAAGTGAGCCCTACACTTTTGCCTTCATCTGTCTCCTCACATCTAATGGTGACCAGAGGGATGGCCAGTAACCAGATGGCCACGCTCAAACCGCTGCAAGAATTTAAATGGTCAGCGGACCAATGAACATTTCGGTTGTTGTCCACTAGCTCTAGGGCTGTCTATGTGCACTAGGCAATCTAAGCGCTATATCCTAGGGCTCGCCAATTTTAGGGCCTGGATTTGAGCGTAGACAAAATATTACTGTATTTTTTTTGCAAAAAGTTTCTATCTGAACTTTTGGCCGCTTTTTTGTCCACTAGAATAATTATGAAAGCTTTAGTAAATCTTTTGTTAAAACTGACAAATAATTAAAAAGGAGTGTTTTTTTAAAAAAAAACAAAACAAAAAAAGAGGTACCGGTATAAAGTCACAGCCTCAAAAGGGTCTGACTAGAACCAGATGAGGATTAGGGCTTCCTGAATAGGCGCATGAAGTGAGCGCATTGGGCCTCAAAATTTATTCTGTTAAAAAAAAGCAGATTTTGCACATGTGATAAAAACAGTTCACGCCTCGCAAGCTCGGCCCTGTCGGCGCCTCTGTATATATACTTGTCTACTTTTTACTCATTTTCTCCAGCGGAGGCAAAACCAAAACTTGCCCGACAAAAGTAGCACCGTAATACCGCATTCTTCTTACCACCAGGAGGGCAAAAAATTCTTTTTTGCATCAGGTCGCAATATACCTAAAACCGGCACTAGGGGCCCGAAAAATATTTTTGCCTAGGGCCCCAAAAGTGCTTAATCCGCCGCTGCTTCTTACAAACAATTACCGTTATATTTTAAAAAAAAAATTATGTTTATGGACCATGGTAGTGTTAGGGTTGTGGATTAAAATGTTAACTTTGCATACACGTGCAAGAAGAGGGGGGGGGGGGGGAATTTAACCGGATGAAACCACGGAATGGTTAAAAATAAGAACGTAAAATTTGCGTTACACGATTTATGGATGACCCAAGTGGCTAAATAGTTAAATATCCAAAAACTCCATTTAAACTAATTGGAGTTTCAGAGCGACCAGTGTATAAATTAATATAATCCTTCCCGGCCCAATAGTGTAGGCCCCACAGTATCACCTCCACCCCGAAAATCCAATTATCCAAAAAGAGTAACTACGGTAGGTAAAATGTATAGTAGACGCCCCCAGTGACGTCATGTGAGAACTCTGGGAATGGAGGACTATATAAGCGCCCCCTTGCGCGAAAAAGCCTTGTGAGATCGGAAGAAGAAAAAAAAAAGTCAACCATGGTTTTGTAATTGTCCAATTTGACGATTCGGGAAATAAGTGATTAAATATCTGGAAATCTATCACCATTAATACCTCAGGAACATTTGGATGAAGTTTTCAAGCACTGCGAAAGAGGTAAAATGGCGTATAAAATAAATAAAAGCCGCTTTTTCAGTCCTGGATAGTGCCCTGAGCATTAACACACAGATCCGTAAAAGAAAAAGATCGTATTTTGAAACCGAATTTTACTCTTTTCAGGATTTCCTTTTTGCCATTTTAGTTAGCATGGGTATTTAATTACAAAGCAAGTTTGATCTAAGATTACCACCAACCCACTCATATTCTCACTTATCTTCTCGTATTATGAATGGAAACACAAGGAGCATGCACACAACCGGCAATTCCACCGGCCAACACAGCTATTCAGCTTCATTAAATCACAAAATCACTTTCCACACTCCTTTAACTTTCTTCTGAACCGGATTGTACGTCTGAATTCTCTTACAAACGTACAAATCCGAATTAGAAGTGAAAGTGAAAACAGCAAAGAACAATGAGGTTGTTGTCTTTTGTTAACTAATTTTTCATCTTTATGAACTTTTACATTTTTTCTCTTGCTAAATAACTATAAACTAATGTGTCTGTAAATATTTAATAAGGCGATAGATAAATATTTTGTGTAGTTAAAGCAAAATTCTAATGGCATTTCCTAATGTTTGTATTGTGTTCTCAAGTTTGTAGAATGGAGGTTATGACGTCTATAAACGAAGAAGACGCTTTCAAAGAAGAAGATAAATTGGATGAGGCACCTTTATCTCTTGTGATTAACAATGTGGTCAGTAGCTTTAACGTGCGTTGTCACCTGGACTTGCGGCAAATTGCTCTCCTCGGAGCCAATGTGGAATATCGCCGAGAAAATGGGGTATGAAACACATTTCTAACGAATCTCGGGGGGAAAATTCTAAACACGATTTCTTTTTCGTATTTCAAGATGTTAACTATGAAGATTAGGAACCCCTCTTCGACTGCGAGTATGTGGTCATCGGGAAAAGTCACATGCACCGGAGCCACAAGGTCTTTCCGCCTTTTCTTATTCTTATTATTACTGTGTATCTGAAGCTGTTTTTCTTATGAATTTGAAATGTAGTGAACAGTGTTCTAGAATAGCTGGACGCAAATTCGCTCGGGCGCTTCAGAAATTAGGATTTAAAACCCGTTTCACAAATTATCGCGTTGTTAACGTTTTGGGCACATGCTCGATGCCGTTTAACATTCGAATCGCCGAATTCTCCAAAAATAATCGAACGAACGCCAGGTATAGCTAATTTAAATAGTACATGTTTTTAAAACTAACCTTTAATCTTTTTATTTTTGGCCATTCTTTCAATTTTCATGAAGTTACGAACCGGAGCTCCATCCTGGCGTGACTTATAAAATAAAAGATCCCAAAGCAACTCTGAAGATTTTTTCTACGGGTAGCATCACCGTCACTGGTACGTAGCTCACTTTATTTATCTAGAATATTAATGAGAAAAAAATTATTTAATATTAATATAGCACCCAGTGTGATGAATGTACAATCTGCAATTGAACATATTTATCCTTTGGTGTACGAGTATCGACGGGATAAGACTCCGCCGGTTGTTAAAGTCAATAAACCATTGAGAAATAATTGGAATAAAACACAGAATTTCGATAGTGAAGAAGACTCCGAAGATTCAATCGATGATTTGACGATTGATTCGAGAATGTCGTCTGATAGTGACGACGTTTAAATAAGTTACATATTTAAAGAAATGAAAGAAACTCTCTCATAATAACTTAATCTAATTTTTTTTTTCAAAGCTTCCTTTTTTTTTATTATTATTATTGTTAAGGATAGATGTTTTGGATAGTTCATTGACTTTTCCCTTTCAACTTAATTCATCAACGAGACCAAACATTCTCATTATCCAGTTTTCATTATGTCGACTTGTAATTTTCATTCAAAGTGGTTTTTTGTTGTTTGTAATAATTGTATCGTTAAAATGTCCCTTGAAATAAAAACGATATAAAAGGTTTTTGTGATTTACCTATTTGTAACTCTTTTATTGGCGAATTGCTATAACGAAAAGAAACATTTAATAAGTTTTAATTTTTTTTTTTTTTTTAAAAAAAGTTACTTACTACAACAATTGGTTTGTCAAAAAGAACAAAGCCATTCGTATGCTCTAAGGCCAATTGAGCACTGGCTTCGTCGGGAAATGTAATAAATGCTTGACCCTTCATTCGCCCTTCTTTATGCAAACGAATTGAGAATCTAAATTAAATTTGCGGGGTATAATATTAATCTTATTTTTTTAAAACTGAATAACCTACAATTCTTCATTGTTTAGATCATCTTTGTTAACAAATGATCCATAAACAAACCGTAATTTCTTTTCATCAGTTTGTTTCGCCAGATTTTTAATATATAATTTATTGGATGGTTTACCAGGTAGATAATTCTTAAAAACTGGCAAAATAACCATTCCTACATACAAAATTAAAATTATTTAAATTTTGAATTTTTTTTATTAGCAATTTCTACCTTCTTTAGAAATTTGACTGTCTTTGAGCTCTTTTAGCGAAATAAATTCTGGGGATTCCTCTCTTTGACCTGCATTTTCACTAGTAAACGTCCCGAAACTCCCAGGATCAATTTCGCTAACTGTAAACCACCACCAATAATGTTAATTTGTTATTAAAAAAATAATTTCAAAACGAATAAGTTACTGTCTTTTTCCGCATTTTCAACAATTTTTTCATCAACCCCGACGTGCAATTTGAATTCAATTTTTTTCTGAACTTGAATAGTCGGCACATCAAACACTTCTGAAGGCGCTATTGAAGGTTCCGAAGTTCCAGTTCCTCCGTCAACAACCGAGGCCAAAATAGATTGCATACGACGCTTATTTGATACCACATCGCCTCTTCTTTTTCTCTTAACCGATACCGGGGTGGAAGAATTATCTGCCTTAATTAACCTAAAGCAAGCATCACCTGTTTACATACGAGTATATTATTATTAATATTTAGCTCTGCTTACTCCTCATGCTCCTCTCCGCTTTCCATTTCAGACTCCTCACTGCTTTGCACTTCTTCGTTAAATAAGTTTTTATCAACATTTACTTCTTTCCCCAACTAATTATTTTCATTAAAATTAATTCTAGTTTAAAAAAATAAACAAAAGCACAATTTTTACCGGCATAGCACGATCTAATGGTCCAAAAGGCGGTGCCAGATTCATTTTGTTCATTAATAACAAAACTTGCCAATAAAATTTTGGAACATTAATTAATGCGTTGGAAATTTCTCTAACGACAGAAGGCTTAGGTGGAGGAAACAAGTATTTGTATTTGATATTCAAAGGATAACTGATTCTGTAAGACAATAAATTATTTGTCATTTAATTTAAATATTTTTGACAGTTATTCTTAATTTTGTTTTAAAAAAATGCAACATTATTTAAAAAAAACAAAATAATATTGTACATCACCCTAAAGCTTCTGAAATAGCAAGAAATCGAACCGTGTCATCTTTTATTGAGCTAGATGAATTACTTTTTTTTGCTGTTGTGTCCCTATCAGTTAATAATTAAACACAAATGTAATAAATAAAAACCTAACTTGTCAAAATATTTACCCCAGATCAACACAATCTTCATCTAAAATGTGATCTTCTGTTTTTGAGTAAATTACAACTAATCTTCGACCTAAAACTTCCAGCTGATGCAGTCTTCTCATTGCCTGACCAAATAACAGTCGTCATTGTAATCAGTTTAATATGAATTATTACAAATATTTTTAGAATCTGTATACCTCCGTGGCAGCCAGTGGATTATTAAAAGTTACAAACGCGCATCCATTCTGCATGAACAACAATCAATTTAAAAGACGAAATAATAATATATTCCATGACATAATGGGGTCTATATCTACCAGCTTGCTATTCGGCTTCATTAATCGGACTCGAGAGGCTTCGAATCGTTTCATCAATTCCTCCACATCATTTTCAGACAAAGTGTTGGGCAAGTTTTTCACTAACAAAGTTCGGCATTCTGGCATCATTTTTAATCAACAACTACCTTATTTACAAAAAAATATATACAGTACTGTAACGCGAAATTACAAATTAAATGCCCGCGTTGACATTGATGCTACGAAGCCCCAACAGGGTGGCAAATTTGTGGAAAACTTAAATAACTTTAAAATTGCTAATTTAATTATTAAATATTTTTTTAAAAAAATATACAGTTATATATGTTACTTTAAATAATATTTAATGTATTGTTTAAAATAAAAATGAAATGATGTTTGCCAATCTAAAAAGCTCAAGGCCTCCGTAGGCTAATAAATACTGTTATGGCGCTTTGCCATGCACCTGGCAATTGGTCAACACGGTGCTTTTGCACTTTAATCACTGTGTGGACGTGACTTTTACATTAGTGATTCATAGTTTGATGAATTAAAATCGAAAGCTTGGGGAATAATGACAACCAATGCAAGAAAATAGAAAAGCAAAATGGGCATTTCTAACACGAAAACCAACACCGCGTATGACGGAGATGTTCGAGGGAAGAATAAATCAATCTGCAATCCTGAAGATATGCCATCTCGAGAACCGTCTTATTACGACGGATTTGTTTTAGATTGGGATTTGAATCCGGATTTATTAACCATAATATTTCTTTGCGTTCCTGATGTCGATCTATTAAAATCTTGCCGCTTGGTGTGTAAGGCTTGGCAACAATTGATTGACAGCAAGAGTTTATGGAAACAGAAAGCCATATTGAAAGGCCATTTGCCAAAACTATTTTCACATTGTGATCTGTCACTAGCCTCGTATAAATTCATTTCGCTTAGAAATCCTATTGGCAGAAACTTTATAATCAATCCCTACGGTCAAAGTAATGAGACATTCAAAGTCCTGTTACACTGTTATAAAATACTATTGAATATTTTTATAATTTAGATGGGATGGACGGTTGGACAATTCAATGCCAAGACAACTGGTACGGAAATGGAAATACAGGGTTTCAAGTAGAAAATCCACCCAACGGATGCGATTCCATTGAAGAGTTTACGAGTACGACGTCTCTTGTTAATTAAGATCCATCATAATAATATTTAATCAACTTTTATAACCTTGCAGGTGGACCTAATTCATGCTTTTCTACGACGCATTATTTAAATACGAAATATCAGGAAATCAATTTAGAAAAAGAGGGTTGTTGCGCTGATTTTATGCTGGTCGCGAAGCCTCACATTTACATTTGTGATTGGTAGATATTTAGGAAAATGTTTTTTTACTTGTACGATATTTTTGGATGTATATGTTTCTGTTCTTTAGGTATGCGGCTAGATTCGATTGTGCGAGTTATTATAAGTTGGAAGTAATTCTGTTGGATGAAAATCTCGATACAATTGACGGATTCAAATTTGTTCACGAAGAACCCCAATGGACTGGTGGACGGTGGGCAAAAGTATGAACCTCTGGTTATCCAAGAAAATCGAACAAAATTAATAAATTATTTGTATCGTTTTCAGGTTGAGCATACGTTTACCGATACTGAGAAGGCACGTTACGTCAAATTTATTCACGAAGGAAAAGACAGGCAATTTTGGGCTGGTCAATATGGGAGTAAAATGACCGGATCAACTGTGTTAATCAAATCTAACTAATTAAATGTTAATGACTTGTTAAAATAAATTTCTATATTTTATAAGTTAAATATATTGAATTTTTAAAAATTAAAACTGGCATAGTTTATATAAGTCCTCCAAATTAATTTTCTGCTATACTGTACATGCATTTAAACTTAGTTGAAGAAAGAAAATGACCAAA
>JAQGAZ010003599.1:0-11149 GCA_034692225.1 Polydesmus complanatus
CCCCCCCCCCCCCCCCCCCGCGCAAGAAAAGCGGGAATAATTATGAGGAAATCGTGTATTCGATGAGCTAGTTCGGAGGGTACCGCGTAGAAGAAGGCAGGACGAACGAGGGCAATCTCTTCTCTCGCTCGTAATAATTGAAGTTTGTATGACGTGGGCATGTGTAACGGTCAATCGACCGCCTGGCTTTATCCGAGGCCTGCGTACGTGCTTCAGGGACCAAATGGTAGCTATCATCTTGATGGGCCGAAAGAGGGCGGGAGGGTGAGACTGGGTGGGAGAAAGAGTTTGCGTTTGAGTGAAATAGGAAAAACGCCGACGTTTGGACTTCTTGTATTAAACGAATCCGCCGCGGCTGTTTTCAATACCGGACACGTTCCTAGTGTCACCGACATCTTGAAAGGGGGTGGGGCAAGTAGAGGGGGGTGGATACACCCTCTATTCTGGCTTATAGTTCTTCAAAAACTTTTTTTATATATAGATAAGAAGGTTGATCGTATATTTTGTAGCCCACTTTTTTTTTCTTCTTTTTCTTCTCTCCCTATGTGGATAGAAGGGTTGAGATGGGCTCATGTCAATTACCAAGGCTTGATAGAACGGCCAAGATAAAATTTAAGAAACCAATGAGAGTTTGAGATGATTGCACGTGTCTTGATATTAGTTGAAACATTGAAAGAAAATTTTATTACATCAAAAGTTTTATTTATTATTTTTTTTTCCTTTACAAAATAAAATTTTAAATAAAGACGAAATTTTATTTACCGTAATAAATGTTTTTCCGAGCGTGTCCAATTTTTTAATGAATTGTTAGGAAAATGAAACAATTTCTAAATAAATCATGAAATTATTGTATACGTGTAACTATGAAAATGTTAATTTAACTTTGTAACTTTTAATTGTTTTTGAAAGAAATTAGTTATTTAGTGTTTTCAAAATTGGAAACTGAAATTTATTTCGGTTGATTGCAATTCGCTTCAATTAAAATTTATTTTTTGTGGATCTACAATTTCGTAGTTGGAAATTTCCAAACAATTTTGTTTATGTAAAGTCGGTAAATTTGAAGTTAGTTATAAAGGTATTGTATTGCATTGCATAGCGTACTTTATACTGCACACGAATGTCGAATATAATTACCGAAAATCTGATTCTAAAAAAATTATAATAAGTGTGTATAGAAATTGAGAATTACGTTGAAATGTAAATAAGTTTTGTCAAATCTTATCGATTGTAAATAACTCTGATTTTTGTTAGCAGACAGCGTTCATTTAGATGAATTGGAATTCTTTTGACATCGAGATCGAAAAATCGATGGAAGATGTTAGTTAAGTCATTGATAAGAGTATCTTTAAAGTTTTACAAATATTACAAGTTTTCTAAGCCGGATTACAGTTTCATTGGTATTCAAAGGATTTGTATTACCGGGTTGTACTCTTAGTGGATTCGAAATTGAGAAAAAAATCAATACTAGTACATGCGCAGTGTGGGTTGCGCGATGGATTTAAAAGAAAATTCATCTCAGAATGTGAAGAGGGGGTTTTTTTTTTATATTATTAATTTGCGAGGTTCTATCTGCGTTTGCTTATTTTAGAATACGCCGGAAATTTTAAAATGATATTTGCTTTTTTTTTGTCGTTGAAATTGCATTGAGCTGTTAAAAAAAATGAAATAAATAAAACAATTTCAGTTGCTTATGGTTATAAAACGTTGAAATTTATTATGCAGTCAATTCTCGTACAATACAATAAATGCTTTTCTGAAAATTTTTCTTCTATATTAAGTACGCAGCCTATGGTTGAAAAATTGAAAAGAAAACGAATTAGATATGGCAGTTTCCGTAAACTAAGGAAACTAATACGGCACTTAGGTAAAAGCAAATTTTACATTATAAATGAAATTTTGCAATAAAGTTAATTTAACAATTTAGTTGAGAAATTTAAAAACGAAAATTGAAAATTGTATGGTATTACAAATGGTTTTTAGTTAATCTAATTCAAACATACGCAAAATTCTAAAAGTTTTCTATAATATTTTTGATAAAAATCTATCATTTTTTTATTTTTGCAAATTTTTGAATATAATATTAATATTTTAACGAATACGGTGTTTGCTTTATGCAAATAGGCTACAGTATAATTATTTATAACTACTTTGCTTGAGAATTTGATGCATTTTATTCATAAAAACGTAAATTTATTTACATGATTTAATATTTAAAAATGAAATTCATATATTTATTCGATTACCAGCTATTTATTTCCTTATACAAAATCCGCAGCTGAAATTGGATTATTTACTTGTGCTTTCGAATTTGATCTGCATAATTAATTTAATTCGTTAAATTCATTTAATTTGTTAAAAGAATGTGAATTATTCATTGAAACTACAGAATACGTGTAGTAATAACCATATATTAAAATGTAGGCATACTTTAGGATGTCCAATAAGATAACTTTAAATGAATTTCTGTACTGGATATCTATCTATATTACGAGTAGTATAAACAGATTATACGAGCACAATGCAAGTACATGTAAAGGAATTCAGTTCCAAAGACTTGAAAAGCTCAACGAAAATTGCCAAATATTGTATTTCTTTACTAGAGATCAATATCAGATACAGATTATACAATGTAGCACTTGAAAAGCTCAATTTTTGTTCACATAAGATTGCAATAATTTGTTTTAAAACAATATTTATTTTATTAGAAGACATTTTGTTGATAAGATTGAGCATTCCTTTCTTCATAGTGTATTATCAATTTTAGAATTTTGTTTATTTTTTAAATAATTTAATGAAATAGCAATTTTTGAAATAAACTTCTGTACTTTTTGTATATTTGCTAAAATTATAGAGATAAATTAAAAGTGGCAGGTTGATTAAACGAAGAAAAAAAATCATGAACTGCTTGCGTGAAACTAGCAAGTTTTTTTTTTCTTTTTCTAAAAGTAAACTTTTGTACTCGCAAAAGATACAGTATGTTGTTTATCACCTAAACATAAAACTTAAACATTATTAGTACAGTATTGTGCTCGCTACTTTGCTTTGTTTGCTGTATTGACTAAGCTCGAGTAGGCCTACCGGTAATGTGCTTCTATTATTTTCTCAAACATATCTATTTCTTTTTTCGTTGTAAGTTCATAACAGCAATCGCATACTTTTCAGGTAAACAATATTTGAGAGGCCACGAGAAACTTGTATACTGTAATATCATACAGTATATGTTTTTGTTATTTACTTGGCATTTAATATTTATTTTTCTTAAGAATAAAAGTAAACAATTTAAGGCTTTAAGTGCCGAACCTAGTTATTTCTAAAAAGTTTCAAGTTGTGAAGTTACGTTTAACGTCATTCTGCTTTAAAATATTTGTATTTGTGTTTGAATTTTAAGTTAGAGAAGTTTTATGTTAGAAGATAAAAGTTTTACAATTTTTTATTTAAACTTAATTGTAAAATTGAATTCAAAGAAAAAAAAATGTTTTTCGAAATTATGCGGTTAATTATAGTAGAATCGCCCTGCATTTTAATTTTTATCGGCGTCAACCTTATCATTCTCTTTTGTTGTAATCGCATGTCTACGAATTTCCACTTTATATTGCATTCTCATACTCAATTTGGTGGTGTTGGATGTGGGTTAAACAAGGGGGGGGGGGGGGGGGGTGGGGAGAAATGAACAGACTGAAATAGTCAGTCACGTCTTCGGTTTTAACTTAATAGCAAATTCTCAGCGATGTCTCGAACAAATAAGATTGATATTTACTCGCTATTGATTATTTTAATTATTTAATTTCAAGAGAAATTTGTCGACGCGAAGAATTACGTCTGGGTCGCGCCAATCGATAAACCCTACCGATCAAAATCAATTTTCCTTTGAAACCTATAAAAATATTTTTTTGATTACCTAGGTTGCAAATTATCCAAACTGAGTGAACATTTTTTATCTCCCTTCCCCTTCTTATTTTACTGAATTAGAGCTACATGTACGTATTTATAAAACTTGAAAAATATCAATGCACAGTTGACCCTTGTATAACGCGGGGCAAATTGTGGCTACCCATTGGTTAACCACGGTTAGCTTAATTTTTAGATGGTAAAAAAGCGTATTGTTTTGAACGATCAGATATGGTTAAATTAGGTTAGGTTAAATTATAGTTTATTTTAGGTCAACGACAAGATCATTATTTTAAGTGACAAGTTTGGCATTATTTTCCGCGCTCTTCACGACTCTTATTCACCATGCGAGATGGCGCTGCCAAACTAGTCAAAGCAACTACGTGGCCAAACTAGTCAAAGCAACTACGTGGCTAAACTATGTAAACAACTACGTGGATAATCGAAAGTTAACTAATAAATAGAATTTTTATATTTATATTTTCTAATATTAGTCTGGAGTAAATAATAATATTACATATACTTGGCAACCCGGTAAAAGTTATTCCTAAAATTCAATATCGAGATAGTAAATAAAAATTTAAAAATTGGTTACTAAGGTAAAAAAAAAAATAGATAATAATAATTTAAATAGGCGACTAAAGCTGTAGCTTAAAACTTGAAGACTCAATAATGGTCAAGCATTCAATGATCATGCAGTCATATTTAACTAGAGCAAAAATTGACACTAAAACTCTTTGAATTTGTAAATAAAATGCGTAATGCACGAAATAGAAATCCAAAATTTTAAAAATTTTATATGTGAATTGATCGAAATAACAATATTTGAATGTATACTGCACGGTGGTTCAATAAAAAGTTAAGAGAAATTTTATTTCATGTATCTGTAACAATATACTAAAAACTTTTAGTATAACTCACCAGATTTACTCGTAAACTTAAATTTTGGCAGTTGAAATTGAAAGATTCATAATACAGTATTATTATTTTCCGCTCCATTCAAATTAATGATAATTGTATGTTGGAATCATGTTGTTGGTTCAATTCTGTAAATGTCGAAAAATGCTTAGTTTGATTAATTATCAGACAATAGCGACATATGAAATAAAGTTTGGCTTACATCTTATTGAACCACCAAGTAGAATACTGTAGTAACTATTTTTTTTTATATTTATGAGCTGTACCAGTTAAAAATTGACGTCACAATGATATCATTTGTTCACAACATGACGTTGCCAAAATCCGAATTACAGTGCGCGCGCTGTGCACAACATTTACTTCAATTAGGCCCTACTTGGAATACATTCTGAATGCACTTGTATAACAAATAAAATTTATGCGATTCATACTCATTAAACTAATGTTTTTCCATGTTTGATTAAAATGGGCAGATTATTGTAGCCTACATGTAGGAATTCTCGAGGGTAATGTTTTCTTGTTAACCGTATACGAGTATTTTACTTCCATAATACAGTACTGTATTAAATATTTTATTTAGGAACATTTTACTACGAATAATTTTTATGCTCATATTTAAAACCCGAAACATCTGAATTAAATTTTTTGGGCTAAATCGGAACCGGAAATCGCCCCGTGGTTTTTTTTTCTCTCTCTCTCTCTCTTTCTTAAGGGTTTGACACTTATTTTTTGCCAAAGGAGATTGAGCAGTAATCATCATCTCTCACACTCTCTTCACTCGAGCAATCGATCTTATCTCATTTACTAGCGGACATTTGAACGATAGGTCAACGAAACGCCTTGAGATGGAGAGCTGTCCACTGATGACCCATCAATTCGATTAATTGCTTCTAGCTAACTTTTAACTTTGCACTCTTTTATCTCGACTCTTCATCTCCCTAACAACCGTTCGAGGAATTGAGGAGGAAATGGCCAAAAGTAGTTCGGGTTCGCATTCAATTCGTTTAATGAAACTCTGGGCCGAACCCACTCCATTCCATCGAGACGTATCTATTTATTTATTCAGCCGCTCATCATTATGTGAACGACATCTTTATTATACTCTCTTCTCAACGAGATTGTACCAAGAGATACCGGTACGGCAAAAATATTCTTTTCACGGAATTCAAGGAAACTCCTTAATCAATGATAAAGGAGACTTTCGCTTTAAATTCGCTTGTTTTGATTTCAATCATTATTTTTTTGTATGATTAAATTTTTAAAGTAAATAGAAATGATGGCGTTAAAAATGTAAATGGTTTTCTATGAAACGTTAATGCTACTATAAAGAGCTAGGATTAATTACTGTGCATTTGAGTGCTGCAAAAATTAAATTTTAGCGTGACAAACGTGCACTCAACGAATGCATTGCGCAGAACGATGCTCACAAGAAGCTTTCAAAGAAATAAAAGAGTAAAATGTAGGTAAATACAGTACAACAGTATTTAGCAATGCGGAAAACCTTCCATTTGTACGAGTTCTATTCACGCGAATTTTTTTACAATTAGTTTTCAGTGCCGGATTAAAGCTGTTTTAGAGCTAGCGTTATTGCTCTAAATTTTAAAGAATTTTTTTTTTAAAAAAAGGTTAATAAATTTATTAATAATTAATAAGGGTTACTTTTAATCAACTTGGCTTGATTGTTGTAATTTTTAAGTTGTTTGCTTGATTTGTTCTCGCGGTCCTTCAGAAATGAATTTTGATACGGTACATTTTTATGCTTTAAATTTTTACGAATTTGAATAAATAAATATAGGATTATAATTTTAAATTTTGATTAATAAAATGCACCATTTAATTCTAGATGCCGGTGGTACAAAATCAAAAAATTTAATTCAAGTATTATTTACTTTTAACAAGATAGACTTTCGGTTAAATTGTCTACTTGTGTGATTTACTAAGGCCTCGGGTTGTTTGAGAGGCTATTTGGCGTAAGCTTTCCGGGATGATGATAGCTCTCAGAGATCACTGACTACTTTTCCTTGCTAAAAATTGTGCAATTTTTATTTTTATTATTTTAACTGACAGAGTTGTAATTTTAAATTAGCTTGAGTTTGTAAGGCATTTTTCTTTCAAATTTTGACAAAAATTGTAATAAACGAAACTTTTGTCTTCATTTAGTTTTTGAAGCTACCGATATGAGAATGTTTGGAGACGGTTGCATTTAATTTACTGTTTTAAGAGGATATTTGGTCCCCGGTATTGGAAGTTATGTGTAATGGAATTAGGAATTGTTTTAGAGAGTGTAATGATTTTATTGAAATCAATAACTGTTGTTTAGCCGTTTAATAATAGTGAAATCTGACATCTATTTGTTAGGCCTACATAATTTGTTGTTTGTTAAATTTAATGAATATAATATTACATACGAATGTAGTTGTTGTTTATTGATTTTAGTGATTGTTTTGAAAAGTTGAGTGAGTGCTATTTCAAATTTAATGTATAGTGAGTTTTTTAGATGCCCTTAAAATTGCGAGGCCTCAGGCTCAAGCTTTCTTAGCCTAATGGAAAACCCTGCAATGTTTATTTTTCATATAATGTTTATTTTGTTGACTCAATTTGAGCAAGTTTTGAGTGCAAGAAGGTTTTTGCGAGACTTCTCGAGTAGATACACAGGTTTTACTGCTTAAGAAAATTGTTTAAGACGAACGCACTTATTTCAATAGATGTGTATTTTGCGTTAATTAATGCCTTTTAAATTTTTTTAATTAACTTGCTGCGTGTGTGCTTCTCTATGTGTTTTTATCTATTGTTTATCAATTAAAAAAAATTTTTATTTAGGCCTACTTATATTTAAAACCTACGGTTAAAACGCGGAGTTTTACGTAAATTTAATTAAAATACCGTTACTATATATTTAAAGTTTTTATTTAACAACAGGCGATCAATTTGTTTGAAAACATGTGAATTGAAAATATCAGGTTACAAATTTACAAAATTATTATCAAGTGTCATCAATTAAGCTAACACTAGCATCAAATGCAAAATTAATATGAGTACAGTAATGCAAAAGAAAACTGGAAAAAGTTTACATTTGCAATTTGGGATTAGATGATAATAATTATTATTCTTATACCGCTGGTGAAACGGGAATATTGCGTAAAATTGAACTAAATCTAATAATGTTTCCTTAAAGTTTTTACAAAGAAAAAAAAAAAAAATTCAAAATAGATTTAGTATCTTAACATTTGGTTCGATAAAGGAAAGTCAAATATATTTTTTTTGGCAAAGTTTCATAGTAGAAAATTTTACATACCGGTATTGTAGTATGTTTGATAGGGAATTTGCATGCAATTGAAATGGATAAATCCGCTGACTTTGCTTATTTTTCGAATTTTATTCGTTTCTCGTTTGCCGATTATTATCAATTATTATTACAATGCATACTTTTCTTCTCGAAGAAACCTTTCCAATTGATTGATTGATTGGTGGGGATTTCCTGCGCGGTGCTCCCGGCTTGAGATTAGCAATAGAAGCAAGTCGCGTGTCTTCATTATTACATCGTAGACCTCTTTCTATTCGTTGATTAGAGGAGTTCACCTGAATGGGTGAAAGCTCGCCCGAGTGCAATCAAACACCACGTTAGTGCAAATAATGCATTCCGCGTATGGACACAGTGGGAGGAAACATAAATTGGAGCCGAGAACATAAAAGTCTGTGCAGTATGAGTTCGGTCTCCGAGGAACCCGATTGAAATTGGATCCACGCCTATTCCAAGTTATGTAACTGATGAAATTAAATATATCCACAACGAAGAGATTAATTAAGAATCATATGCCTCGACATACGTGAAACAGCCAGACGCGTTCTGTGTTTATATTATGATCGATATATCGATATCCCACCAGCGCAAGGGCGTACCGGCGATGCAGGCCTCCTACTGCACGAGGGAGTTAAATCAAGACCCGGATTTACAATTTGGTGAAGGAAACTTCTGGATTCGCGTTTCTAAGGCCTTCTTTAAGGGCGTTGATATTATACAAACCAAAAAAATGCCACTTGAATATAAAAGCAGTATGTTAGATAATTATAACGGAAACTAAACAGTCACTAAGCAATGAAGCATCTCTAAATTGAACTAACATTAACTAAACTCTAATGCCACATTAATGATAAATTTTATAAATAGTCACTAAATAATCTAATAAGATCCACGAAATTTTTAAACAAGTTATTAAAAATTTAAATTAAGCAAACTGCTCACTGAAACAATCGTTATTATTTTTAACAACTTCCAAACAAGCTTTTTTTTTAATGAAAAGTGGGGAGGTTTTGGTATCTTGATGCGAATAGCGAAGGCCTTGAACAAGTGCAAATCCGTCCCTGGCTAGATGTAAACAAAGGGAAGTCGAGTGAGAGTCATAAAAGTTGTAACGATTTTTCGATTGACCGTCGTGAAAGTCGAAATTGAAGATAACGCTACGTTAATTCGATTTGATTTTTGTTTTGGACATAATGCGAGTGATTGGCGTTCCATACATTTTTTTCCTCTTCTACAGGATGATCCTTTCTCCCGCCCGCGTGCACACGTGTAGTGGTCAATTGCACGCCATTCAATATTTATGAGATACTTTGTATACATTGCTTTTTCTCATCGTTTCCAACTTATCATACGTTTTGATAGGGAGGGTGATCTGAGCCTCACCGTGATTGTACTTCAACTTTGGTGACGCCGAGTGGACGACCTCGTCACGTGATATTGGGGAGGGTTTGGTTGAAAACTATCAATCACCCGGATTGTGTTCAAATCACGTTCCATATTTGATAGCAGGTGTTTGTTTACCGTTCGCCTGACATTTTGAATTAGGGGTATCAATTTGTTGGATCAATGGATGAGTATTTCTCTATAGTTTCACATCAAATATTTGGAAAGTAGGCTGGTAATACTGCATTACTAATTGGTTTTTTTGTTGTTGTTGTTGTTTTAATATTGCTTACCAGATTTTGATTTTAACTTAATTTTGCCAATTGCAATTTCGACGCAGATCAAACGCAAGTAATTCGATGCTTTGTTTATTTTTATTTTTATTATTATTATTTACAGTATGGGACTGATTTGCGTTACGATAAACGAAAGTTATTATAGCCTACTACAGTATATAAATTAGTTAATTTGAAATTTGACATTAAATTTCTTGAATATGAAATTTGAATTCATATTACCGGTACTGTAGTGCAACTCATTAATTGCGAATCTACAATGATGTCATTCTGACCTCTCAAGGCTCTCGTATTCTCCGTTGTTCATAGTAACCTGAATTAGGTAACTTAAGTCGGTAACTTGTAAGGATGAGATAGCACAAATCAAACCAACAACAACATCCTTAAGACTACATTCATTTGATTTAGGATTTCAACAATGTTAGAATGAAATGATTGATTTTTGGGAATTATTGGAATTTTTAATTATTTTTGTTCTTAGTTAATTTGCGTTCGCTCAAATATTAAATTTCGCACTCATTGACATACTGTGTTCAATTCTTAAAACTGTTGGAAATATGAGCAATATCCATCCAAATATATCTGAGCAATATCCAACCGAATAAATCTGAACAATGTTTGTCCAGATAAATTTGGACAATATTTGTCTAGATGAATTTGAACAATATCAATCCAAATAAATTCCAACAGCGCATCAACGATCGAAAATTAAATAGGGCAATACTGCCTTTAAAAGTCAAAAACCGCAATCAATTTATTGTGATATTCTATTAAATTTTCCAAAACAAACAATTTAGCCAAACGTTTACAACCGCGTTTACTGTTGATACGTTCGACGGTCAGAGTTCTGACGTGGGACGGTAACAAATTCCACATTTTCTTAGATCGATATATTGGCCTTCTCTGTGGAATGGCATATGGTTTGAAAGTATCCGAGCGTAATCATTGCATTATCATTCTATCAGCCTGTGTAATATAATACGGTGGTATTTGGTATTACTGTATTTTTGTTGATACCGCAATGTATTATTATTCCTATGTATAAGAATATCTTTGGATTTGTATTATTTATGCTACGAACATGCGGTATAATTAATCGAAAATTATAGACAACTTAATCGAAGCAATTTTGCGCCGTAACTTTAATTTATGTATTACAGTATTGGAAAATAATTTTACTGAATTTGTTAATGTTATAAAGGTAAAATCGAATCAATGCTAGTACAGTAGAACTCGGTTATCAAGACTCGGACTTCACTAGACCGGCAAAAAAGTCTACTATAGACGATGTAGCGAAATACGGTAAGCCACGTGGTTTGCGTTCGCATACGCAAATTACTTTAGTTAAATTAGCTGTAGGTAA
>JAQGAZ010003600.1:0-11142 GCA_034692225.1 Polydesmus complanatus
GGGAAGTGATGGAAAGAGGGAGTGAAAGGAGAAAGAAAAAAATACCAAGAATCTCATCATAAAAACTGCTAATAACAATTCACCATCGCTGACATATCACGAGGGACGTATTGAATGCGATTTTGATGGGTAAAAGGGAAGAGTGGGGGGGGGGGGGAGTAAAGAATGTGGGTGGGTGGTGGAAGAAGAAGTTTAGTGCGGTAATGATATTTCATACCTCCCTCGTTTAGTACGGGGTACTTGAGAGTTTTCGCCGCTCGCGCGCGTTTACCTAATCACTTTGCCTGAGTATAAACGGTTAAGAGAGTTGGTTTTATGGACCAGATTTTTAGGGTTTTCCGAGAAGCTCTTTTTCTCTCTCTCTCTCTTTCTTTTAACGTTTTACCTTATGTAAATTAATCCGTTAGGTTCTCTCATTACGACTTGCTTGCTCTTTTGGGGGTGCTTTTACCGCCGCCGCCACCGAGTAACTAACTCTCTCCGCTCGTGGTTACGTCTAGTCAAGATATGGATTTTATCTATTTGTTACGTTGTTTATTTACATTTTTTTCTTTTTTTTTTTTTTTTTTGGTGGAGAGATTTTTGCACTGATTTTTTTGATATGTAAACGTTAAATATGGTTAATATTTTACAGTTTATGTGTTTATTAATTACGGCGTTGTTAGTGATTTAATGGAAATGTACGACTGGTGGAAATTAAATGCAGTAATTAATAACATTTTTGATTTAATACAATTTGAATACATAAATTGAAATTTAATGAAAGAAAATGATTTAAAATGCTATTGACATTTATGTGAGATTTTTATTAAACGTGGTTTTGGATGCTATAGAATTAATGCTGGTTTAATCAATAAATTTACGATTAAATTTGGAGGAGAGAGAAAAAAAAAAAGATTTGGAAAATTTATTGATGAATAAAATTTGAGGATCAAATGATTTACGCTTTTATAGGATGATTTGCAGTATGCTTAAACGTTGTAATAGGGTTTTAAATTCTATTAAAAAATGACGTAAGGTTCGAGAAAATTTACGCTTTAAAAAATGTATTGATACTTAAGATTAGAAGATTTAATATTAAAATTAAATCATCGAAAGATTTTTTTTTTTTTTTTTTTGAGGTAGATTTGTACTTTCATTGAAAGATTTGCCGGAATTTGAATCATTACTTTTATTCTAATTAAAGTTGTAGTATTCAATATAATATAATAATTATGCTTTTAAAAAAAAATTTTTTTAATTGTTAGCATTTTTAATTTTTAATTTTTTTTTTTTTGTGATAAAATAATTTGTGTGGTTTTTTAAAGACGTTGTTTAAACGTCTCCAACTCAAATATTTGAATTTGTTTTAAACAGTCTTTTAACGCTGTTACAAGTTCCAATCTTTAGAAAAGAAGAAGACGAAGGGGGGAAAAAACTCTTAATTTTTTCTATTTAATTTAATTTCATTTTTTTTTGTGTGTGGTAGTTGAATGATTAAAGTGGAAAATTGAAAATGTGAAAACGTTTGCCAAAAACACTTTTTTTTTCTTTCCCCCCTTCTGCTTTCTCTATTATTCTTTGGCTGGTGTGTACCCAACCCTCCCCCTTCTCAGTCCTCAACGCATATGAAAATATTTCATTTCCTGTTTCGCTCATAATATTTGAAAATGGAAATAAATAAATGGCCTTTCTCTCTCTCACACACACTCCTTCGCTCTCTATGCAAAGTCTCGGTTGGGGTTTGGAAGATGCGTAAAGGACAGAAATCATGACGGGAATGTCAATAAGTAGCTTTGAATCTATAACACTCTGTGTGTGTGAGAGGAAGGGGGTTGGGTAGGTTGGGGGGATGAAAGGGGGGGGGGGGGGAATAATGTTTGGCCTAGATAAGTAAAATGAAGTGCGTGCTTTTTCTTTCTTTTCTTTTTTTTTTTTTTAAAGTAAAAATATTTCGTTTTGTTACGTCGTTTCAATTGATTTCGATGACAGTTTGCTGTATAAATTTGATTTGAGATTTGTTTAGCGAATCGTACACGGTACAAAAAAAAATTTTTTTTTCCGACGATTTATTCATTTTTTTAATCAATTTTATTTTATTATTATTATTATTTTTTTTTTTTTTTGATAAATTATATGTTAATGAAAAAGGGGTTTTTTTTCCTTCGATTTTCTATTATCGATTTTGTTTAGGTGTTGTTTCGAGAGGTAATTTTTATATCCATGCGCTACTTTTACTACTTTTTATTTTTATTTTTATTATTTTTTTTTTTTTTGGTTGTTGTTGTTGTTGATATTAATCGTACTCGAGAGACCAATTGAAGAAGACCAGAAAAGCTTTCAAAAAATAGATTGTTCTAAAGAAAGAGTCATTTAGATATACTCAATTGATGCTTTATTGATCGTCTACTTAAGAACCACGCTTTTTATTTTTTAAAAGCTTAATTGATTTTTTTTTAAAAAAAATTTATTTTATTAAAAAAAAAAAAAATTCCAAATTGATTTGTAATTGTTTAACTTTTCTTTACATAGTTGCATGTGATTGAGTTAAAAAAAAATTATCATTCAACTGTTGTTTTTTTAAAAAATTTAAATTGCATTATAGTTGGAGATTTAAAATCGTGTGGCACAGTAAGAAATTATATTTAATTAAATATAATTTGAAAAAAGAAAAAGCATCCCTCTTATCACTTCGCACATCGTTATTTTTAATTTAATTATACACCATTTCAGTTTCGTGTATTTTTCTCTTCCCATCTCCAACAGAGAGAAAATTTATTTAAAGAGTTTGGTTAACATTTTTCACCAGCTGGTTAAATAATTACCGGTTAAAGATTAAGCGTCGATTAAGGTAGAAAATCGGTCATCGTGAATCACGTTCTTCCAATCATCTCGTTCGATCTGGAACCGCCGTCTATTTAATGGAGGGAGGAGGGTATAGCGAGCGGAATGCGTTGTGTGTGTTTTGGCTGGAAAAACGTTGTTTATATAAATTGTGCGGTGTAATTATTACTTTGACGTCTTATATAATTATCATGTAGGACGGAGATAATTGAGGGTGTTCGCAGCCAAGTCAGGAACGCGGAATATTTATTGCGGTAAATGTACGTAAAGAAGAAAAAGCGTTTTTCTAATTTACTTTTTCTTCGGTCTCTCTTCTTTTTCCATTAACCCGAGTCGACCGAAAAGTGAGCCGAGTGAACCGAACGGCTTATCAACGGTAAAGGGGGGGGGGAGGGTTGTGGGGGTTCATTAGCACCGCTGGAAATCGTCGCGAATCCATTAAAAGTGATTAACGATCTTATTTAAGGTATCTCGTCTAGGTGGGAGGAGTGAATTATAGAGGGAGGAATGGGGTATCTTATGCAGTTGTTGAGAAACACCGCGATTGTTTTTGTTGAGGGTTTTTTTTTTTAAATTGCAGATGTGCATCAGCTGTTTTCATTTTATAGCATTTTGTTGGTGTTTTTACATCCAAAAAATTGCACGAAAAACATAAAAATGTGTTTCAAAACCAGCGGCTGGGTAAATCATTTTTTTTTTTTTGGTTACGGTACTGGTATCGACAAAACTGGTATTAAACAAAATTAATTTACTCGGGATAAGTACTGGGCCAAGTGATAAATTGGATATTACGCACTTTGACTAGCAATTTTGGTTATTCATTTATTATTTTAGCCAACAAAACGGTCAGGTTGCTTAAAAACTTGAGGCTTATAACTTACATGATATATGAATTATTGATAGAAGAATTATTGAACTTTTAAAGTTTTTGTATTACGGTATTTAAAAGTTTTTACAATGAAACTGAATTCGAAGAAGAAAGTTTTATAATATTTATTCGAAGAATTTTAAGTTTGTATTTAAAAAAATAAAATAAACATAAAGCTTTTAAATGCACGAAAACGGACATTCTGATTTCTTTTTTTACCCTCTTGTCATAATATACTGAGACTCTCTATTGAAATTTGTGGGCGTATTCGAGGTTTGGATGACCTTTAAGGTAGGCGGATGGGTAAACAAAAGGTGGTAAGCCTGCGGATTCTTTAGGAAAATTGAAGTTGTGGAAGTGAATGGAAGCGCATGAGGGTGAAGAATGAAAGGAGTGAGGGGGGGGGGGGGAAGATGAGCATATTGCAAAAACTGATGGATTTTCCAATGGATATAGTTGCTCGGATACAGCATGAGCCTAGCCATGTGGAAAAAGTAAACTTATCCCCCTCCTCCATCTCTTACTATGAATACGATATGGGTGGCGGGAGGGAGGGATTTAATGGAGGTTGTCAGTCTATGCAAATCTTTGAATAAAGATGTATGTATGTATAGGATAGCGAGAGATATAAGGAAAAAGGGACAGGTGAAATTATCTGACAAATCCTCGAGAAATATCAACATTTGAGTGCGCTCGAATAGAAACGTATCAAAATGGCGAATGGGCGAATTTGCTCTTTTTTCTTCTATCTCTTTCTTTGCTTAAATGATGCTTAAACGCAGATGAGTTTGATTTCGCAGATGGGGCAATTCATCCTATTCGCTACTATTACGGAAAAGAAGATTTATTTTTTCCATCTTTTTTTCTTTAAGCGATGAAAGTTATATTTTATTTGAGGAATAAGCCGGACGTTGAAGTGTTCAATTTATGTCTATGGTAAACATCTTTTTTTTTAATACCGGTATATTATATAAAAATCTGGTTTATAAGTAGACGCATACACAATAAAACAAATCCCATGTTATCAGATGATATTGTTGTATTTTTTTTTATTTACTGTACAGTATTTTGATTGAATTTACCACCCAAAAAAAATATTTTTTTCTATAGGAAAAACTTTTTGAGTTTCTGAGTAAAATGGCACTATTTTTAAAATTTTTGTTATTTTCTTTTAATAACAGGCTTTTCAGATTCTCGTTACATGTATATAAAATAAGAAGCCATTTTGAGATTTGTAAACAAGCACATCTTCTATAGATGGATTTTTTTCAGTACGTGTATTGACCGTACTTTTATTTATTTTTGAAGAAGTGCAAGCACATGCAGCAGACGAAATTTTTTGTTTTAGTTAAGTGGAAATGTAGAACGTCTTTAACGAAATTATTTACTTTGATTGGGTTTGTTGTGCTAAACATTTGGTAAACTTGAAATTTTTATAACGAGGAAAAATAAATTAATAAATTAATTTTAATGATTTTTTTATTATACCGAACAGTTTTTGTTTTCCCTTTTTATTAATCTAGCATAAGTTTTAATGTTAATAATTTAAAAAAAAGTTTTATTTTGCGAGTTTAAGTTTTTTTTAAAAGACATTAATTAGAAGAAATTAAATGCAATTAATCTGATTAAATATTTGTTTAGTTTTATCCCCCCTTTTTTTTCCTGTGTTAATATTATGTAAACAGGAAGAGAGGCACTTTAATAATTATTAAAAATGTTCTTATTACTTTTTATTTTAATTCATTATTAAAAAATAATAAAAGTCAAAGTAAGTTTTTTAATTAAGTCTCGAAATGTCTTAAAAAACACTGAATTCAGCCATCTTTCCCATATCTTTTTTTTAATAAAGGGAATTAGTCGAGCATTAAAGAAAAATCGATTTATTTAATAGAATTATTTTATCCGTAAAATTTAAGGTTTTAAAAGGGGAATAGACATACGCATGTACCGGTATTTTAAGTCTCGGTATACGCGGTTTTAAGCATTGCATCTTTCGCGTATAACAGCGAGGAGCTTTTTTGCGCATGCGCACTTTCTCCTATCAAACTGGATTAACGTATTTTATATTCACAAACATTCTTTTTCTCTCGTTTCTTTTTCACTTTTGCCGCCTTTTTATTATTATTATTATTATTTTTTTTTAGTTTAAAAAATGCGTTCTGTCGTTTTCTAACTTTTGCATATCATTAAGCTAAATGTTTCGAAAGAGATACAAGTTGGAGGGGGAGTTGAGGGGATGGGGGGGGGGGGGGGGGGGGGGGAATGAGAGGCAATCACGTGACATTGCAGCATTTAACTAATTCTCAAGTTGATGCTCTAAATCTACATTTGTTTAGGTTTAACGCTTTTATTTTCGCCGTGGAAGCGACGAGCGTATAATTGTCTTTGCGACGTCGACTTTACATCTATCTCTCTCTCTCTCGTCGTCATTTAACAACTTCTTTCGAGATGAAAGAGTGAAAAGATGAATGAGAAAAAAAAAACAAATTAAAAAAAAAAGAAGATAAACGGGAGATTTAATCACACAATTTTTTTAAAAAATTTGTTTAATAAATAACTTATTTTTTTTTTGCTTGTGAACAATTATTTTCTATGGGAGAGGGGGGGGGGGGGGGTAATTAAATTTAAAGCTTTTAAAAATAAATAAATTTAAATTAGCTGTAGCCTAATTTGTATTGAAATGGCGATTCTTATAATACTTGGTTTTCCAAAAGTTCTTTAAACATTTTTACTCGATAATTGACGAGTGGCGTGATATGGTGAAATAATAATAATAAAATTTTGTATATTGAATTACAAAAAAAAAAAAAAAAGTTTAAATTCATAAGCGATTTCCGGTTTTTACGTCACGCATGCAACAGCTTTATTTGATGAACAATTTCTACTCGCAATTAAATTGATTAAGTAATCAGGTTATGTCCGGAGGTCTACCGGTAGCCCCGATCTCAAAATACTTCTATCCCAAAAACAAAAAAAAATGGTAGGGCTATAATCTAATTGCGCATGCGCCTAAGCATTAGCTATGCGTAAAAATACTCGTCTCTTGAGCATTACAAATTTCACACTGCGCATCGTCACGTGAAGCAAAGATGGAAGACGATGTTGTAAGCAAGTCGATCGATTATCTAAAAAAAAAAAAAAAAAGTGTTGCCAAATAAGATAAAAGTTTGCTGGGATTCTTTTTCCTTTTTTAAATACTTTATTTCTTCTTGGGTTTCGCGGGGTTTTTGTTTTTTTTTCTCCGCTCCCCCTCCCCATTCATGTGGCTGGCGCCTGATTTGGCACGCGCAGTCGTAAATCTATTGATTGGCTGGTGTTTATGCGCCCTGGCAAAGTCTATCATTAACACGGATTTATTTATGGCGTTTCACCAGGGGAACAATATCAAGCGCGGGGTATATTGCATATACTTTAAGGGGGCGCTTGATCCAATAATAAGTTTAAAGGAAAGCGGTGGGGGAATATTATAATATATATATTTTTTTTGTCTGTTTAAAAATGGCGGAGTAAGAATGATGATGAGTGAGGTTTAAACCCTACGCGCGCGCCTACAAATCGGATAAGAATTCAATTAAATCGAGCTCCTACAGCTACACACACACAAATGCTTGATATTTCAATTAGACGTTATTCAGCATACACACACACACGCATACAACGTTTGGAGAGAGAGAGATATAGATTTATTTTTTTTTCTCTCTCTCTTCCACTTTTATTATTATTATTATTATTTCATTGTTTTTTTTTATATTTTTTTGAGTAATTTAATTCTTTTTAGATTAAGGAAAAAGTTTGGATGAGAGAGAGAGAGAGAGAGAGTTGGTTCTCTCATTTCATTATTTTCCAAGCTCTGCTTTGACATCCCGCGGAGTTTTCTTCAAAAATTATTAATTTTACCATTTCACGTCGCGTCCTATTAATATTAATTTCGACGAGTGACGTCAGCCAGCGCGCTCATTTTAATCGAAATTGGGGTTTTATTACCGTATAGTGTTTTTTTTTCTTTCAACTCGGGTTACTTTTACTTAACATTTCAAGCGCCCGCTTAAAAAGTTTGGGATTAAGTTTTTTCATTCTTTCTTTATTATTATTTTTTTTTTTAGGTGAAAAAGAGTTTTAATTAGCGTTTGAAGGTGGTTGGGAGTTTTTTTTTTTTTTTTTTAATTTGAATTTATAAGGTTGTTGATGGGAGGAAGAAATTAGATGGCGATTCGAATGGAAAGCGGGGAATGCTGGAGCGAATAATTAGATTAATCAGGAGTAATTTATGCGTTAATCCTTTATATCTCGAGGTTTTTTATTTAATTTTTTTTTTTTCTTTTTCCGTCTGATAGTTAGAAGCTCTTAAAAAGAAAATTGATAAAAATGTTCTTGTTTTCCGTGAATTTAAAAAATAAAATTGTAACACGTAGCAGTGGAGTTGTTTTGGAGAGCAACTACAGTAGCTTAATAGAATGTATAAGATCTAGGGAGAAATAGAAGAGGGGGGGGGGGGGCGGGGGGTACTCTATGTTTAAATTAGGGTGAAATTTACAGCTACTGAAATAATGAAATTAAACGCATGCATTTTGCGATTTAATTGGAGGAATGATGAAGTTAAAGCCTTGATGTGAGAGGGGGACTCCAGTAACACTTGTTTTATGTCGTTTTACAACCCTGATTTTTTAAGGGAAACACATCGCAGGAAATCCAAAATCGGTTTCGCTTGTTTAGAATACACTAGTTTAGGCTAGGCAGTATCGGTTTATGTACTTAAAACTTAGCTACTTTTACTCTTAAATTCAGTGTTTTTGCCTATACATGTACATTTACGCTTTAACATACTATGAATTACGTCATCAATGTGGTGTACCATACATTTATGGTAATGTGTGTTCGTACATTGACTATTATTATGTCTAAAGCAGAAAGATTTATTGTTTTAAGTTTGTTTTTTTAATTTAAATCATTACAGTACTTATAAGTGGATTTGGTGTATTTAATTCTTGGTGAGTTTTGCTTTTTTACGGTACTGTACGACATTAATTTCGGCGTTTTCTACACACAGAGAATGGAAATGAAGACGAAAATGTTATTATTATTATCATTATTAAGATAATCTGGTTTGAGCTTGAGTGTGACCTCGCTCCTTGCACTAGCAGAGGTCGAGTGTGACGTCAGGCGAGTGGGTTAGAGATAACGAGCGTAATTTGTATGAGCGGAGGAGAGCGGTCAAAACACAAACTTCGCTTGGAAATGGGATTAGCCGTTTGGTTCACCCATCAACTCGGATATCAAACCCTCCCACAAGAACACTTTTTCTTCTTTTTTTTTTTTATATTATATTATTTATTTTTTTTGTTTTTAGATCCGTTATTTGATTTACCAGAAAGTTTTTTTTTTTCTTATTGTTTTCTACTTGGTTTGATGTGAGAGAGTGAAGCAAATTTAATTTCTATCGACCATACGTTTCTTATAATACTTAAGTTAATTGCGAGCGTATCTTTATATCTTTTCTATTTTCTATTTTTTTTTTTTGGTCTTGTTTGGCAGTTGAAATATAATTAACGAAATGAAGATGAAACACGTTGACGTTGTTGTTATTACATGTACTGTATATATGGTTGCGCCGCCATAGGTACATTTCGTTGATTGAAATTTGCGGTTTAAAAATTACTGGACTTGCTTTTTGACCGCTTCTGGTCTCCTTCAATCACCGGAAGATGAAATTGATAAAGGTTGACGTTTCCACTACGTTCTGGTTTTTTTTGGACATTGATTTTGATTATTATTATTTTGAAAGGTGGAGAAAAAAATACCATATTGTTTGTATTGTATTTTTATTAGATTTTATCATTTTGTTATTCCGCTTAAGAAACTCAAAGATACGTAATTTTGCTGAATGAGATTTACATTAGTTAAGATGAGAGTTAAAAAAATACGCGGAATTTCATTAATTTCGATTTGTTTATTTAAAATTATTAAAGTTTTTTTTATAAAAAAAATATCCTAAAAACAATTTTTCGTTGTTATTGATAATATTTGAAAAACTAATTAAATGTTGTTGTCGATTTAAAAGACATTTCTAAGAAAATTTAAAGAATCAAAAAAATAGAAAAAGAAAAAATGAAAATCTAACAAAAGGCAGATACAGTAACTTTTAATACAAAAGTTTCGATTATAATTTTTTTTTGTGTGTGTTTGCTTAGAAAAGTTCCATTGTTAAAAAGAATAATTTCCTATTTTTCGGCTGAAAATTGTAAGAAGAGGAAAAAAGAAAAAAAAATTTATTTTAAAGCAAACTTAACATCGATTTTTAACATTGTAAAAAAAAAAAAGAAATAAGCTCGTGCTTTTTGTCAGTTCAATATTATAAAAGTCTTCGCTTACTTTATTATTAAGGAGTATGTTTACTTCCATTTGCAGAAATCGAACAATCTTCTCGAATAAAGAAAATAAATAAAAAAACTCTTAAAATATAAAAACAAAGTAAGGGGGGGGGGGGGCTTTGTGTTCACATAACATATGATTTCGTTGCCAACGGATTCCTTAACCTAAATTTCAAGTTTTGGTGACTACAAACAACGATGGTCACGCTATTCGAAAAACTTGAATTAGTATTAATTTTTTTTAATAATGTAAATATTTGAACGACACATAAAAAAAAAGTTTTACTTTAAAGACTTGCAGCATTTAACATTGAATTGTTTTATTCTGTGTTTAAAATATTTCGCTTCCGATCTCAACACACGCATCATACCCACTCACTACGCTCTCCTGCATACTACACAACAGCTTCATCTCCATGCCCCACCCCTATGCAAGCACTTCCATAACTCGTTCTTTTCTCGCATCACACCCCATATTTTATAATCTTTTTAATTTAAATCTGGGATATTGAAGAAGTGCGCCAACGCATGAGACCCAACTCGGAAGCGATAAAGCTTGCGGGTAAATTTTATACGCGTATACACCGTATTTCGTTTTCAATTAAAAAAAAGAATTAAATCTAAATTAACGAAGTGATATGTGTATATTTAAAGTAGTGTGGGTAAATAAGCCCCGAATCTAAATGCACCGGTGTTAAATAAATAAAAACTCGGTGACCCGTATGCGAGAAGAAAATTATATAATCGGATTTCTTTTTTTCCTCCATCTCCTTATATATCTTCATCCTATTACCGTCATCACTCATCATCGCTTTTTATTTACACTTAATCGTAATAACACGCATTATCTTAGTTGTATCGAGGAATTAGACTGCCATAACACCTGAGCGATAGAGAAATATTTAAACGAATTTAGGTTTTTCCAAAGTTGATCTTTAATCCATTTTGCTTCTCTTTTTCCTTCTTCTTCTATTGCGGCGCTCTCACTTTTTTTTTTCTTTATGTAATTATATCGGGTGGCGCAAAAAAAGTGGGACCCCCTGTTATTTTTGTTATTGTAAAAAAAAATTGTAAAAACTTTAA
>JAQGAZ010003601.1:0-11140 GCA_034692225.1 Polydesmus complanatus
TATCGATATATATCATATCGATAATTTTTCAATGTATCGTTTTAGTAATTCGATATATCAAAAAATAATATCGATATATCGGTATTTTTTTTTAAAAAAAAAAATTTTAAATTATTTATTATCAAAGAAATTTTGTAACAAGTAAAAAACTTATTTTTAAAAAAAAATTCGTAAAGGTCAAAAATATTTATTTTTTTAAAAAAAAAACTTGTAACAAATTCAAAATTATTTAAACCAATACTTATCAGGAGCAGTCATTAAAAAAACTCTTTCCTTGATGTGTTCTCCAGTCAGTCGGCTGCGATTGTCAGGCACTACAATAACTACAGTTGAAGCCACTCTTTCTGAAGAAACTGAAGATGCTGGAGGAATTAAATCTTTCAATGCTAATTCGGAAAGTATTGGAGTGAAATGGCGGCTGTCAAACCAAAACTTTAATGGATTAGATTTTCTCAAAATACTTGGTTGATCTAAGTACTGCTTCAATTCACTTGGTACTTGACCAAAACTTGGAGTTTCTACATTTGATATTGCAGCGTGAACAATTTCCTCATGCCTGGTCCAAAGAGAATCTGAATCAGTAGAGGTAGAGGTACCTGGAACTGATACTTCAGGAGATAGTTGCTCTTTGTGTCGATGTTCAGTGCGAATATCTAATGATATGTCAGTAATGGCAGCTGAAACTGCAATCCTTGAAGAAAAATGAAGCTTTTTAAATCTAGGATCTAAGATAGTTGCTTTAGCAAGAAATAGATTAGATTCTAAGGGGTGTAGCCTTTCTGAAATTCCAAGTAATAAGTTCTCCTTGACAGATTTTCCTACTTCAGTTGAAGGAATTGTCTTCTCTATTCTCTGGCGCAAAAGATTGGTCAGTGGTAGGGCCAAACTGGCTGTAACATAATTTTCTCCACTAATTTCTTCTGTAGCTTGCTTGAAAGGTCCAAGTAGAGAAATCAAATCCTGCAGTACATTTAACTTTGATGAAGGCACCATGTCTGGAACATTCATTTTTTTTGATTGACTTCTAGAAGCCAATACTTTAGCTACAGTGCCTGATAAACAAATAAATATTTCCATCATGTCAAAACATGAATTCCATCTTGTATTGACTGATTGGATTAATACTGAAACTTGACCCTCCTTTTTTCCACTACCTACTTGATCAGCTCTCAAATTATCCATAGCATTAACTGACTGTTTAAAATAAGTCACAATGCTTTTAATATGATAAGCTAAGTATAAAAAGTCATTATTATTTTTCAAGGTTCTATCCACTATTAAATTTATCAAATGAGCCATGCAAGGAATTCGCTTTCCTTCTCCTAAAAAAGCTTTAACTCCAGCTACCATATTTGCACCACCATCTATTGTAATAGACAAAATTTGTTGTTTATTAATTGAAAAATCCTGTGTTATATCTTCAAATTGCTCCCTAATATATTCTGCAGTATGTGCCTAAAATAAACAATAGATTTATTTTAAATAAACAAGCATTACAATAATTTTAACAAAAAATATTTTAATTTTCTACCTCAAATAGTTTTTTAGCTGAAAGACACACATTTTGGTGAACCCCATCATTTATAAAATGAGCAGTCATTACAATAAAACTTCTTGTTGAATTAGTGAGTGTTAAAATATCACTGGTTAAAGCAATTGAACAGGCTTTTTCCAAGTCTTTGGACAAAATGGCTTTTGTAGTTACATATCTTTGTTCTGTCATTTTGATCACCTTATTTAAAAAAAAAAATTAATTAAATTGTTATTCAACAATAAAATGTATGATATAAAAGTTATTCAGATTTTTGTAAACTAATAATAAATATTATGATTATTAATATTATTACTATGAACCTTGAAGGTAATTTATAACGTGGAGAAATCACTTGTAAAAACATTTTAAAACCATCTTTTTCAACACTAGAGAAAGGCAAATTGTCTTTATAAATCTTATAGATCAATGATTGAGTAATGTCAAGATGTCTTTGTCCACCTTCTAAAATCAAAATATTTAATAAACAGTTTAATACATGTATATCAGTAAAGTTGAGTAAACACATTCTTTTACCTTCAAAACTTGAACTTCTTTCCATGTAATCTGTTAGAGTTAGTTGTTTTTTCATTGTTGGAGAAGCCCTAAAATTTATCTCATCAATTGATGAAGCACTTTGACTAACCTTGTCATCTTCAATAATATCTAATTGTTCCTTTAAAAAAAGTAATTAATTAGTAAAAATATTGTAAAATATTAATAAAACTGTGTATTATAGTTATATAATTATTGCTTACATCTATCTCTAGATGGCTGCAATAATTACATGTGTGTTGCTCAGAGCTCTCACTAGAGGGCGCTGTCTGAACAAATAAAGTGGTAAAATGCAATGTTGTGACATTATTAATGAATGATTTCTATTTTATTTTTATAAACTGTACTGGTAAATTTAACCTAACTTACATCATTTGATTCTTCATTTTCCAAAGGTGGTGGTGTTAGTTTTGATTTGTGATGACAAAACTGATGAGCATGAGGCTGATCCTTCTGAACTTGTGCTAGTAGAAGCAGCTGGTTTAGCAAGTTTAAAATAAGCATGAGCATGTTTGTTTTTTAAGTGTGTGGCTAAGTTTGTTGTATTGCCACTAGATTTGTAAGACTTCCCACACAAATTACACAAAACAGTTTTGGAGTCCACTTTTTTAAAAAAATTCCACACAATAGAAGACATTGTAATATTATTTGTAAACAACCTTTAACCTTGAAAATGATAAAACTAATCTAATTAAACACAGTCTGCTAAAAGCAGCTAAAGCGGTTAAGCATATGATAAGTTTTAAAGGGACCAATATTGAATAGACCATCAGGCTTCAGCATAATTTTATGGTGGCTTTAAATGTTCTATTAAGGTGGCCCAGAATGCTTAAGTATGGTGGCCCAGAATGCTCAAGTATGGTGGCCCAGAATGCTTAAGTATGGTGGCCCAGAATGCTCAAAAAAATGTAAAAAAAAAAATAAAATTTTTTTTTTTGAGTTAAGATACCATAGTCTTATTGACGATTGACTAATATGAAATTCCAAAATTAAAAAAAAAAAAAAAAATATCGCCCTTTCGATACTAGGTTTTTGGTATCGATACTTCGATATATTGGGGTGAAAAATATTGGCAATAAATATCGATATATTTTTTTTAAAAGATATCGATATTTTGATATATCGATATTTTTTCAACATCCCTACCTGTCAACACATTATGCGTCCCATTTGATTTGGATAGATTTGGCTTTCTACTGTCTTTGGTATTTTTTTTTTTTGACATACATGTATTCAAAGTAAAAATGTTTGTAACTTTGGAGATAAAAATTAACCAAAATAAACCAAACAACTTTGATAAACCTTCTCAAAACTCGTTATCAGATGGTTGCATGATCACGATCGAGTAAAATAGAAAAGTCATAAAACATTAACTGCGTTGAAACAAATGATAACATTCAAAAAATAACATGTCCGACCAAGTCGTTGGCAAGTTGTCAGAAGTTAACCCGAGTAGACGTGTTATTTTTTGTTCCGCATTTCTTATTGAGAAATATCCGCTTACATATGAAAGTTTATTCGACATTTCTTTTCCGCTATGCATCGATCGGCAATCAACAGGACTTATTTATTTTGTTTCCAACTCCTCTATAGAAGATTATAAAATATCTACAGAAGAATTAATCAAAATATCATCTCATTTTTCGGGACTAATCTATTTTTTGGTGGTAATATAATTACCGCCTAATTATAAAATGAACTTTGATCATCTGCAAGTGTTCGATGATTTATCATAACCACAAACTTCATCAATTCATAAGACTAATTTCACGCTATAATTAACTTTTGCGTTCCACGCGGTAATTATAGATATAATTTTACGAATTAAACAATTCAAACTATCATAATCTTAAAACTATATTAATTTGCCTGATTAATTTCACACTATACTAGCTGCCGCATACCACGCGGTATTAATACAGTAGATATAATTGTATGACTTGATATCCAAAATAAACCGGAATTCTACGCCAATAATCCTCCCTGTGAAATAAACAGATCAGATGACCTCGAGTATTCAATAGGCGAAGTCCAATTTAATAAAATTAAGCCACTATTGCGATGAACGCGATTAATGTACTCATCGATAGCATCGAGAATCTTATTGATAAAATAATTGTGCAAAAATCTAGTACCAATGCGGAATGAAACTTTATAAGTACGCCAATTGATCTTATAGTAGAACAACTGGACAAAAGAAAGTTCGGGTCTGAAGCTACGGACTTGATAATTTTTACATTGCGGAAAGTAACTTTTGATATTGCCAAACGTGGCTCAAGTAAAAAAGAACGTGATCTGCTCAGATCTTCCTACGAATCTGTGCGACGCCTATTTCTGTCTTACCAACAACGCTAGGCGCTACAAATAAAGACAATGTTAACACAACCCAAGCCCTCTCCAACCTTCAGAGCCTACGATTTAGTGCTATGGCGGCTGGTGGTATGTACTTAATTGTGATTACCATCCTGGCAATGCTAATGCTCAACCCCGCTGGAAAGTTTTGGATCCAGAAACCGAACCAACCGCTTCTACTAGCCAAAATATCTCACAGAATCAACCAGTTCGAAACCACAATCGACGAAGCAGCCAGCTCCTTTCAGCTACTTCCAAGCAATCTGATGATGACAAATATAGCGAAGAAGTCAATTTTGTTACTGGTTCAGCTGAGGGAACAGAAATGGAAGAGGATAAATATGGCTATTACGCAAATCTTGCAGTTAGGAATCTTCGTGACTCCCACTCACCAGCTGTCATTATCAAACACCTTGGCATTCATAATATTGTCCCTCTTTTGTGTGACTGGGCCCCAAGAAGAGACGGGATGCCATCGAAAACAATATTTCTATGGGTCAAACAGAAAGACTGAAAAAAAAAACATGCACCACCTCACTTGGCCAAAAAATATTCAAGTTGTCAAATGGAAACGCTGCGCGCCCTTTCGATGAAGCTCAGGGGAAGAACCTGGGTCTTGTATTATCATGGAACTGCCAAACCATTAAATATAAACTTGATAAATTAATTCGTTACCTTGATTATAATACTAACATTTCAGTTATATGTGTCTCCAAAGCATGGCTCATCTCAGATGAAAACGAAAGAATCGTTTATCTGCCAGGATTCTACAGTTACCGAAATGACTGGGAGCGAATTGGAGGAGGTCTAATAATGTTTATCCGCAATCATATTAAATCAGAACTAGTTCATTACGAGATTCGCCCAGACGACGGCGAGTTTCAAGTTATTGTGCTTAAAGATTATAATCTGCAAATTATTAATTATTATTGCTCTTTACACACTAACCAATATGATTTTGTTGAAAATTTATGTAATTTGTCTTCTATCTATGAGAATGTTTTAATTAAGGGCGATCTAAACATCGACTTTAAATCAAATGATTATATGTCTAATAAATGCTTAAAAATGTTTTCAGAAGCAAAACTAAAGCTATTATCTAACGAAGTCACCCAAAAAGATGGAGGAGGACTCGATTGGACCCTGACAAAAAAACATCAGAGGAATAGTTATATCCGACAAGAAGCTGGGATTAAATCACTTTATTCAAAAATGTGTTTTAAACAAGGTAGGTTGTAAGATGACCCACCAGAAACTCAGCCCAAGGGTAAATACTGACAAATCCATTAAAGAATTTCAATCAAATATCAATATTATACCTAAAGATGCAAATTTTTGGCCAGAACTTTACAAAATTTATAGACAATGTACTCCCGTCTGGAAAGAAACTAGACATGGCAACAAGCAGTGGTGGAACCCTGATCTCGCCATCCTCAGAAAATTAAGTTTGCAAACATTTGACAGATTGACAGGGAATTTTATGACCATAGATTTCCAATGAAGAGCAACATGGTAAATACTGATTTACCAATTGAACATTTTGCTGAATATTTTGCATCTGTAGCAAAGAAAATTCAAGTCAAAGACTTGCAAATTTCAGAAGCAACGGTGAGACTCCCACTAATGACTAATAATGACTTTAACAGTATGTTGCGCTTTTCCATCAACCACTGTGCCTGGACCTAGCAGGTTAACTATCAGACATTTTCGAAACCTAACTGACAGCCAAATAGAGGTTTTGGTGAACCAGTATCACCATATTATAACCAAGGGAAGATATCCTGATATCTGGAAGTCCACTTATGTGACTGCTATCTACAAAAATAAAGAAGATCGGAAGCAGGCCAGTAGCTATAGGCCAATAGCTTTATTAAACGTTGAGTCAAGAATATTAGAAAAACACTTAGATAAAGCATTTGGTCATCACTCTTTTATTACGCAGATGGCAGATTGGAGGAAAACAGATTTTTCTGCTCGAGTGTAATTACAATCCTTGAAATAACCTTTGATAGCAAATTAAATTTTAACCATCAATTAAATAATCTCAAGAAAAAGATTCTGGCAACTATTCCTATATTTAAAAGATTAAGGAGGTTAATCCAATTAAAAGAGAGAGCTAGACTAATAAATGCCTGTGTGTTCCCGCTCATTTCCTACGGAACTACTGTCTGGTACCCAAAGTGGAGTTACCAGACTGATAAAGTGTATAGTTATTAACAAAATCATTAGGATTTCGTTTTTCCATCCTTATCGAGATAGCATTTCGCCAGTGTATGAAAAAGATGAATTACTAAAACCTAAAGCACTTTTCCGGAAGAACACCCACTTGAGAACTGACTGGTAAAACAAGTGCAGGAAGCTATTCGATAATGAGATTGATGTGAATCGCGACCAACGGAATACGAGATCACATATGGATGGGAAGAAGTGTGTGAAATACAATAGGAAATCCTATACATTTTGGTCAATCAGATCCACAGGTGTTCTCCTAATAAATGCCCTATCGTTAGAGACACGTAAGCTCTCAAATATGTGTTTCGTCTGCACAAAAAGATGCACTTACTTTAAAAAAAGTTAAAAAAAGGTTGACCTGTTTTTGCTAATCTGTGAAATATGAATTAATGTCTAAAAAGTATGGTTTTACCAGTAGTTATTTGGTTATTTTAGTTATTATTCTATTTTTTATTTTACCTTTTTTTTTTTTTTTCTTTTTTCTTTTGTTTCGCCTTGTTGTGTGGAGCGGCTGGCGGATTATATATATTCTTGGTTAATATGTCCCTTATCAAAGCACATGTAATTATTATTTTGTAAATACACTTGTGACACCTGTGTTGAAAAACAATAAAAAAAAAGTCAAATGACTAAATGTTATCCACTGATTGGAAGGGTCCCTGTAATAAGCAGTGAGTTAATCTGGACATTTTTATGGGGATACAAGAACAGACCAGTACTGTAGTACATTTTGAAGAACTTTGAAGATCAATCAATAGTAAGGTATTATGTTGGTGTTCAAATACCGGATTAAAATAGTGAATAATTATATTTGTAATTGAATTGGGAGCAAAGCTGGAACTGAGCTGTTAAAATTGTGTGCACATGAGTAAATTTGGTAGGGTTAGTGTTTTTACTCAAAATTCTTAGATAATTATTATATCCACAAAACAAAATCGAACTTTGAACCAAGTTCAAGTCAATAGACTACAATCTGTAAACATAGCATATTATAAATTAAAAAAAAATTAACTGACCTCATTGCTCAAGTCAAAAAGGTAAGAATCATTCAACCGTTGGTCTGCTTCTAAGTCAGGTATGACTTCTCCAACGTACCGTACCTATGAATTATAAGATTGTAATATTATCAAATAGGTCCTAAATAATTTATTATGTAGCCAAAACTTATAAGTTAAACTTTAAGAAGGTATTTACTCTACAACACTAATTTCCTATTGAATTGTACTAGATCCTGTTGTCGTCTTCAAACGTTTGGGCATGCTTAAAGCCAACTAATGCCAGTCCTCCACTTGCCTTAACTTCTAGACGAAACGTCAATAGAAGTTAGAGTTCTCGAAGAATCGAGCGACTCCACTAACAAACTTCTAGAAGTTGAAAGTTTCGGATGTTACTTCTGGACGATAGAATCTTAGAAGTAACTTCTAAAACATTTTCAACTTCTGGAAGCATTCGTCACTTGTCTGGTCACATGACCACCAGTTGACCTCAATTTTTGAGAAAAGAAGATGACGTCGGACGAAGTGGTTGTGTGGTTTTCAGCAATCGGATTTAAAAAGAAAATATGAACTTTGGAGTCACGAGGATGTAGTTTTAATGCTAGAAATTTTTTCGTATATTCAGCCCTCTAGTGGAGTCGCGTTGTGGAAGAGAGCGTTCAGGAAGATTATCACGTGACCATAGTTCTGGAAGATAGTTTACAGTGGAGGACTGACATAAGTTTTGAGATTTTTGATCCTCGCAACAATGAAAATATTTTCAATATATCCAAATAAACCAATAAAATAATCATTGCAAAATTTTATAAAAAGCGTTCGTAAATACCATAATTGGAGTTTCTTTCGTTTTGATGACAATATCAACATCAGCATTTTGAGATAAAAATAACCTTAAAATACTCTCACAATAAATAATAATTGCAAAAAAAATAATAATAATAATGACTAAAATAAACTTACATAACGCATTCATATTGGTTTTTACGAGCAGCAACATGGCTAAAAGAAAAAATTGTTTAAAATGTTTAAACCCAAAAATTCGATTAAAAAAAATTTTATTTACAGTGGTGTTTTGTCAATTATGTTTCTGTTTTACCATCACATCCACAATTCAAGAGCAATTCACAAATTTCACAACTACCCGAATATGCAGACCAATGAAACGCTATATTTTGGTCCGATAGAAAGATAAGTAAACACAATCATTACATAAAATATTATAAGATTAGTATTGTTCAAAGAAGCTAACTTTATCTCTTAAATTCAAACTGGCTTGTTTGTCAAGAATGAGCTTCACAATCTTTAGCTGCTAAAATTGGCATGCCCAATGGCATCCAACCCCCATCATCTTGCACATTTACGCTAACTTTGTCAGTACCTAAAATGTCTTCAACAACGGCTATCAATCCGTATTCTGCAGCTAATTGTAACGCCGTTACTGCATTTTTTCCCTTAACTACTTTTAAAAGTATAATTATTTAGTAAACAATAATTTATTTAAATAATTTTTTTACCCTGAAATCTAACTGAACAAGGGCCTTAATTAAGTATTGTGCTACAGAACCATGACCATTTTCGATACATGCCATATTAGGTGTCTTAAGTCTGTTGTCCTTAGCGTCAAGTGCTGCTCCTTTCCGAATTAGAATTTAGACCAAAGTTGCATGACCGTTCGCAGCTGCCATGTGCAAGGTTGTCTGATTGTGAGAAAAATTAAACTTGATGTTCACATCAATTCCAGAATCTACAAAGATTTTGAAAACAATATTTAAGTCTTTAGAATAATTATACATATCGTGGACATACATAATTATAACAGCCCCCCCCCCTTTTTTTTTATAAAATATAAATAAAATATTAAAAAGTTGTGCTCCAAACATATTTTAAATAAAACAACCCTCAACCAACGAAGAGGTAAATCTGTAATCAGAATAGAACACCCTACTAATGTTATTATTTCTTACTGAACATTTCAAAAATCTTTTTATTGCCGCCGTTTTTAGCCGCATTGAAGACTTCTTTAGCAACGTTTAACATTTCAACTGAAGAACTAAAACTAAGAAATTGCGAAAAATATAATTAGAAATTTATAAAAATCATAAAACTGAAAGTTTAATTTACCTATTAGTTGCTGAACGGTCAACTGCTTTTTCTAAACAGGCTCTTATAGGTCCTGCTGGAAGGCTTCTCCTTTTCTTCCTACATACAAACTCATCGTCCATATCATCCAAATCGCTTTTGGTTTTAGAGTACTGCTGATTGCCCATGGGTTTTCTTTTCTTGCTGCTAAAACCATGAATAGACTTTGGGTAAGTTGAACCCATAAAGAGCTTGATATTCTTCCAAACAGCGACATCTTTACTTGGAGATGCCGCGAAACTAGCACTGGTGGCGAGGTTACTGGTACTCATTGGCAACTGCCTCAAATTGTATCTCTTTCCAACACCTCGAATTCATTCACTGAAATTAACTATAAAAAATAATTAAGAATTATAATAAAATTACGATTTGTTAATGATATTACAGGTATGTTAGATTTTTTTTTTAAATTTGTAATTATGAAATTGGATAAATTGAAGGATTACGTGTTTTGTTTAATTTGATCCCTTTAATTGAATCGATATAATACTCGAAAAATTTAAAATAATATCCATCAAATTAAAACGTTAACTTGTTAACAACATTTTGTTGATTGTGTAATTTGGGTAACAATACTTTATAGGCCTGATTGTAATTTTATAGTAATAATTCTTAATTTTTGTACAGTTGTTTTCGGTGAACGAGTTCTAGGTGTTGGAGAGATATACAATTTGAGGCAGTTGTCAATGAGTACCGCTAACCTCGCTGCCAGTGCTAGTTTTATCTCCAAATGAAGACGTCGCTGTTCGGAAGAAGATCAAATCCTTTATGGGTTCAATTTTTGCAAAGTCTATTCGTGGTTCCAGCAGCAAGAAAAGAAAACCCAAGGGCAAACAGCCATACTCTAAAGCCAAAAGCGATTTGGATGATACGGACAACGAGTTTGTATGTAAGAAAAAAAGGAGAAGCCTTCCAGCAGGACCTATGAGCTCATTTAGAAAAAGCAGTTGACCATTCATCAACTTATAGGTAAATTAAACTTTCAGTTTTATTATTTTTATAAATTTCTATTTATACTTTTCGCAATTTCTGAGCTTTAGTTCTTTAGTTGAAATGTTAAAAATTGCTAAAGAAGTCTTCAATGCGGCTAAAAACGGCGACGATAAAATGATTTTTTAAATTTTCAGTAAGAAATAATAATATTAGTAGAGTGTACTATTCTAATTACAGATTTACCTCTTTGTTGGTTGAGGGTTGTTTTATTTAAAATATGTTTGGAGCATAACTTTTTAATATTTTATTTATATTTTATAAAAAAAAAAAAAAAAGGGGGGGGGGGGGGAGGGGGGTTATAATTATTAAAAAAAATTAAATATTTTTTTTAAAATTTTTAATT
>JAQGAZ010003602.1:0-11140 GCA_034692225.1 Polydesmus complanatus
AGGAGTGACTCCCTCTCCACGAACGATCTCAATTCACTTTCCACGTGGCGTTCAAACAATCTTGACTCCACGCTCAAGAGGGTAATGGGGCGGTAGTTACTCGCATCACTTCTGGAGCCCTTTCCCTTGAATATAGGCACAATTGTACCATTTCGCCAATCCTCAGGAAAATTAGACAATTAATTGACAATTAATTGACAAATTTTTGTAATTTTGTTCAAAAATCAAAATAACGACTTTGCGTATCATTATAATTGAGGTAAGGTTTCTAAATAATCGTCTTGGTTGAAAACGTTGAAGGTGCTTGACCCGATTCAGGTTCGGATCCATAGTCAAAAATAAATAAATACAGTACAAGAAAATTAAAAAAAATTATTGCTGGTCTTATAGGGTAGGCCTACTTGTTTTTAAATTTATTTATTTATCACAATCCATCTTTTTTTTTTTTTTATAGAATTGCAATAATGCTTATTGATAAATATGTAACTAATAATGCTAATTATTTTTAAAATTAAGCATTCTGTCTGTAATTTCAATTTGAAATTATTATATATAGATGAGGAAACTTGATTTGATCATTTATTGCTTTTTTATTTTAAGCAGTTATTTGAAGGTACTTCATTTCTTATTTCTTTATTTTATAAGGGTTATCGAAAACCAATAGCATAATATTATATATTCATGGCGATGAAACACTTAAAGTAAATTTAAAACGAAATTTATAGCTATCGAATTTTGCTGAATCCAATTTAGCTTTACATTTTTTTTTGTAGGGTTTTGAAAAGAATAAATTAAATTGTTGTGCTACTTAGGCAACTACTGTAGGCTATTTAGAAAATGTTCCACTGTGATGAGACTTGCGAATTTGGTTATCTGGTATTACTCATTATTGCTGTTCGGCTACCTTCACATAAATCAAAAAGTAAATGTCAACGCCTATATGTAACACTTATCGACGGTTTGCATCTATATTTTCATTTCTTTGAGTCGACGGCGATGCGCGTGTAATGCTTCATTTTCATCTGGCGTTTCCGACGCTCGACTTCCGTTAGAGATATCATTGGTTAACCATGAAACAAGTTATATTTTTGTTGTTCCGGGTCTAAAAACTAGGCCATCTCGTTTAGAAGATGGCTTTCCATTAACTTTTTCATTGATCGGAATGAGTTTCTTGCGAAAACAGTAGCGGATGATACTGTACAATATGTGCAGTATAAATATGTTTACGCACGTGAATTTATTCTCCAGCGATTAACCAGATATGAATTTAATTATACGAGGAAAAAAAATCACGAATATAAAAAAAGAAAAAGAAAACAAAACGCGAGCAAAAATCTAGTTTAGGAAAATTCACTTTTACATTCTATTTTAAGGGACTTAATCTTGATTTAAAGTTACATTTTTTTAAACAAGATTTAGGAACATCTTTTTCGAGAACAAGATTAAAACGTAAAAGAGGCATTTCCAAAAATAAATGCTATTTTTTTTTTATTTTTTTGTTTTCGCAAACCGAGATCAGTGTAAAACGATTACACATTCCTTAAAACGTAATTTATGTACAGTAAAAGAGAAAATTTTTTTTTAGGAAAATCTTCGCTTATAAATTGAATTAAGAATAATGCGAGTAGTAAAGAACATTAAAATGTTTTTATGAAAGCTTAAGCTCGTGAAACGTCATCCTCGGCATATACGAAACTTATAAAAGCTAAAAAAAAAAATAATAAAAAGAGCGAGAGGAAAATCACTTAATCGTTCTCTATTTATCATCACGGAATTTTAAGCGATGATGATAACAGATAAAAAACGCTTTTTGTATTAAAAAAAAATTCTAAAGTGTTGCTTATAAATCGATAACAATATTAATATTGAACCATTTTTTTTTTCAATTTATTTTTGGGATACTCGTTTATTTTTAATCTTTAAAAGACGAATTCTTTAGAAAACGGTAACAGCATTTAATTGTTAATTATGGATGAATACGAGCGGTTAACTTGAACTTGCATTCCATCGTCTCATCTTAAATAAAGAAAGGGGAAACAAATAAATAAATAGCAATAATAGATTGTAGTAATTGTTTTTTTCTTCTTCAGCTACTGTATTGGATAAAATAGATGTGAAGATGATGCTATAGGTGAGATGGATGGAAGTAATTGCGATAGATGTTTGCCTAGCAACGAATACAATTGTGTGAAAATTTCTCTCTCTCTCTCTTTTTTTTTTTTTCGAAGTTTGGAAAGCGATATTTCGGTCGTTGACCTCATTCTTCAGTAATGCTCACTCCGTATAGAACTGTATTTTGTTCTCGTTGTCAGTGCGAGCGTCAGATTGTGCGCCGTTCGACGAGCAGCTGAGCGCGCAGAATACAGTACTGCTATTTTCCAAGATCGTCTACTTAGCGGTCGTCGATTATTTAACGTTCTTTGAACTTTTTAACATGAAAACAAACCAATTTTTTTTGTCTTCTTCTCTCGAGAAAATATAATTTATTTGTTTCAACGCGGGGTTTTTAAGAAATTCTTTTTTCTTTTCTTTCACTCATGAAATGTAAAAATAACTAACTCGTGTTTATTTATTTATTTTACAGAACGGGTCGCTCCTAACTCTTGCTCTAACAATTGGTGATGAAAATATTACGAAACGCAAACGAAATAAAATCAGGATAAACTATGCAAAGGGAGAGATTCAACAATCATTTGGTTCGCGGAGGATTTAGTTGATGATAATTTTTAATTTATTTTATTTTTTTAACGGGTTAATTTAAAGTTAAGAATTAAGTTTTGTTATTAATGGTGACGGTGAATGTGTCTTAATTATCATGTGTGCCAAAACAAACTGATTTTTACACGCGCAATTACGTGGTTCTCCATTCATCATTCAAGGCGAAGCAAATTTTTCATTGTGAAGGAAGAAAAAAAAAAATAATGATCGGGACTAGTAATTTGATTAATTAAAGATTTTCGTGATGGCGGGCCATTACGATTCCCATCCTCCTTTTTCGAACAAGTCTCACCAGTGTTTATGGGACTTGACTCGGAACGGCAGTATGACATCTCTGGTAGCCGAAGATGTCGTCTCGGTCGACTCGACCTTCTCTCATTTTCACAAGGATCAACTCAGCCGTTTGAAGAGTGTGGTAAGTCATAATTTTATTTATTTAGCAGCACTTTATATACGTGACGCCTTTATGTCGGGTGATTGAGAGCTCTTTAAGGGTCATTCATAAGCTCATAGACAATCATAAAGATTGCCGTAGTTTTGCATCCATCGCGGCTGCTGGTAATATTCGCATTTACTGTAATTGATATCTCATCTGTGAAATTGTGAAAAGCAAGATGTTCTGCTTATACAAATGGTTGCGACGGACTTCTTAATCGATTAGATTAATCATTTTAAGCAACTACATTGCCAGAGGTATCTATGCGCATTCGTTTCAAAAAGATGAAAATACTAGTGTCAATTGGAAAAAAGTCTTTTGTGCACGGTGTATGCGTGACTGATTTGTCTCCAGCAACTCCGAACGCTATTACGCTCGGTTTTTGCCAAAACCGCGTCGTGTTTAGAGATTTCTTTTTGTCTTTTAAGGGGGTGTAGTATCCGAATTTAGGGCGACATGGTCGTGGATTATATAATTTTGACATGTAATAATTGAAAGTAACGGTTGTCGGCGACAACAGGGCTGAAAATTGCGTTGAGCCGCCTCACATAATAATATTGGGAGTGTATTTTTATTTGGAAACGCTCGCCTTGATGCTGACTTTGCTGCATGCCAAGCAAGTGTCTGGTGAATGCTAGCCACTGTTTCATCTTCCATCACTCTTTTGCAAAGCATAAGAGAGTTTTGCATTTTCACAATAAGCATTTTTTGAAAGTTGTAATCCACTCGTACTGTCTTTACAATTTAGATAGAATTGGTTCCTGGTATCGTATTTAATTGATTGTACTTACAATGTACATTTTTAGCGGCATATAATGTAGCAAAAAAATAAACAATAATGGCAAGCTGATTGCGATTTTAATTCAATATTGCAAGAAAATTGATTTAAAAAAAAAGTTTAAGCATTAATTACTGTAAATACTGTAGATATTTTTGCCATTTTATGCGCTTCCAATCTCAAGTTAAACCATAGTTAAAGTTGCTACAGTAGGCCCTATAGTTAAATATACAGCAGTGGTTTCCCATCTGTCTATCGCGACGTCATAATTATTTTTTTTTCGTTGATTTTCTATTTTTTAAAAATGTTATTTAAAAAATAGATTTTCTTTTCCTTTTATCATTCTAATACCGAAAAGTTTCGGTCAATATAATAATAATAATGATCTTGGACTACAAAAGATTGGCCCCTACTGGGGAACGTTATTATGCAGAAAGTAAAATGACTTGTTTTGTTAGTGTTGGGTTATTCATAGGTTCAAGTTTATTATCATTATTTTGTATGATGTATATATTATTGCCGAGGCCAGGCACGAACGCAACGTTAATTAAAAGCGTTTCCAATGAAAAGTAATTTTTTCAATTTTAAAATGGTTACCTTAAAGTTGATAAGTTATACAATGATGCGATAAACATTTTAAATATTAATTTCGTTTATCTTTGAAATTTTAATTATTTACAGCCTTTATAGGTTGCAACGCATTATTACGTTTTACTTCCCTACTTTTTTTTTATTATTTTTTTTTTTACAAATAAAAAATATTGATTTACTACTTAGTAGGTGATATTTCACGGGGGGTTACATATTTATTTATAATGACGAAGGCTGCATTTAGATAAAGTTGATGACGGCATAAATTTTTATCCGCACAGCACAGTTATTAGTAACTTATTTCCATTCGCATCGTTAATAATTTGCGACTCAAAATACACTTTCGCGTCCTAATCGTTTATTTAAATTTAGCATCATCCTCCGTTTCTCGGTTAAAAACGCTATATCGTCGGATTGTTGTCGTTGATGAATTGTTTTCTACCGATGTTTGCTAATGAGATATTTAGAAGGGGGCATAGTTACAGTTTACTCTCGTACCACCGCACGATGCCGTATTTTTGTTAGGGTACCGGTAACGCAATTACGTAATGCAGTAGAAATTCACGTGCGTAATAAAGAGTGAGTAGTCGCCGAGGGAGTTCAATCTTAAGGGACCCGCATTGTTCATTGCGCGGAATATAAAAGAAGTTTATTATGTCTCACCACAAAATTTGATTATTTGAAACGTAACAATAAATTTATTGACGGTACTACTTTAAACGTGATTGACATAATGTTACGTTTAAAAAAAAAAGAACATTTTTTCTTTTGAAAATTGCGTAACAATTATTTTTTTTCTTTTTCTTTTCTTAAAAATGTTAAACTTAAGTTTTATTGATAGGTATTGCGTTTACTTTTACCAAAAAAAAAAAAAATCTGTTGCGGACAACTGGTTTCCTTGGTAACAATAATGTTTACGTGAAAACCCAATTTGAGGTTACCTCATTTAAGGTTATTATTATTATTATTTTTTTTTTTTCCGATTATTATTTCGGTTTGCGTTGTCAGATTAAGAAAACTAACGTTTGTAATAATAATTATTGCAACTATTATTTTTGAAACGAAATGACTTTGGTTTTTGTCACGGTAAATATATAGGATTATAATTGTGCTGAATGGTTATTGCGCATGATTTATTATAATCATTGCGTGGATAATTTTTTTTTTGTTTTTGTTTTTTATAGTGTACATTCTAACATAATACAGTGAGCATATACGCCAATAAACATTACCGTGCTTTACTGTACTTTAGATATTTTGATCTAAACGGGGGATGATGCTATTTGATTGAATATTACTTCGTTATAATTGAAGTCTGAGCTAGATTTCTTTTTTGTTTACGTAGATTATTAGGTGCATCGAAATCTATAAGGAAATTTCGTTAAAGTTGCTCTTTTTTTTAAAAAAAAATATCTATTGTTGGGTTATGACAATAGACATTATATGAACTTCATGAGGTACTTTGCCATTATAAGGCGTAATAATTAATGATCTGTTTTGGGCTTTTACTTCATTGAAACTTCCATATATATAAAAAAAAAGATTGATTTTGTCTCGGTTTTTTCCATGTTGTATAGACTAGCCAAATTTAACTTCGTCATTTATTTTTCTATCGTGACAAAATAATAATGACGAGACATTATTAAAGTAAGTACAGTTAGTACGTAGCAAGGAGTGGCGAGGATACTCTTGGAACTGCCTCTTTAGGCTCTTTGGGAGTCTAGGTCGATGTGACCTGTCAACTTCAACTTGATTGTTTACGCGTTGAAACTTTTTTTTTTTTTTTTTTGAATGCGTTAAGAATTATTTTGACTTACGGTATCATTTCGAAAATTGCATAGATAATCTCGTTTACCTTTTGAAAAATCTCATTAAATCCGATGATAGCTCATGTCAAACCTCACCTTGAAATGTCCGCGAGAAAGATCAACGCTGTTAAGATTTATTACCTACGGGCGAGGAGGTGAGTGTCACTTTTCTCTTTTTAAAAAAAAGTTAAGACATGTTGATAGACTCCTAATTATTGTACGAGAGTTTGTCAATTTCAAACACATTAGAATAGATATCGATAAACTTTTGCATTCAATTGAAAATGTAATTAAGGGATTAGTTTATTTACAACGGATTTTGGTTTATTTTTTTTTCTTAACAACTGCAACACGATATTAAATATTTTTTTCCTCCCTTAACTAGGTACTGTATTTAAAAATTTTAGGATTACATTTATTTATTAGCTTTTTTAATCCGTTCAATATACTGTACACACAAAAATATTGCTTTTTTAAGTTTGTACAACATTAATTTTGTTGATACAGATATATTGGTACAGCAGTGTATCAATTAGAATTAGAAGGTGTAATTGACTACGCTCATTGGCTCAATTAATAAATTATTACTGAATTTAATAAGGATGAAATGAGATTTTTTTTTTGTATTTTAAATTTTTTTTAATTAAATCCTTTAGTAGTTAATCCAAATCCAATTTCTTCCCCCCTTCCTATTTATTGCAGTGTTTTAGTTTAAAAAACTTTATATTAATTGCAAATAATTCTTAAAACTTTAATTAAATTTCTAAAGTTTAGGCTTAATGTTTTGTTGTTTGTTTTTCACACTTTAATGTAGGTTACATGCACTTTGTGTTAGTAATGCTATAAATTACTTCAAAAATTTGATTTACTACGTAAACAATACGGAAAAAGTAATTATTTTCATTCGCTAATTTTTTTTTTTGTTTTTTTGTTTTTGCAATTAAGGGTGAGCGTTAAATGTTTTTGAGAAAATAATTCACTTTGAATAATTTATTATTATTTATACTGTAGGCTACTCTGCTGCATAGTGGTTATAATTTACTCACTATTATTTTGGTACCACATATAAAAATAGATAAACATGGAAGTTTTCTAAATTTGACCAAAATGTCTTGTAATGTAAAGTTATGTAAGGTTTTTTTTTTTTTAATAATTAATAAGACCTGTTTCATATCCGTTTTTAACCCGTTATTAAATCTTCTTTTTACGGAGTACAGTAGTTAGTAAGACCGTTGAGGGATCTCCAACCCGTTAGCTATCATGTCCTATGTCGATCTTGGATATTTTAATTAAAAATAAATTTACATTTTTTGTAATGTTGTAATAAACAACAGAATTTTGCGGCATTATTTTAATTTTTTTTTATGAGTAAATCTCGAGTCGATATAAAAAGGAATGTCCGACCACAAAAGATTGTGAGATTCCTGTTATGTTACGAGCGAGGAAGGATCTTTTGACGCCTAATTTTCCTTCTCTATTTCTGTAAAAAAAAATTGTTGCAACGCCCCATATCAACGATTTATTGTTTGGGTTATGCGTTTCCTTAGACGTTCCACATTTTCTATTTTTTTTGTTTAATATTGGTGCTATAGCTTGGCTTTACTAACGAATGAATTGCGAGAGATTAATAAAGCTCGGCTGCGCATGAGGATGACGAAAATGAAATGAATGTCATTATATCATACCGAACGTGTATTGTCAGTGATTCAGCAACTTTGATTGCAATCTGTTCTAGAATCGAAATGGAATTATCGATTAATTCGGGGATATTTTTTTTTTATTTATTTTTATTTATTTTTTTATTTTATGTGTGCTCGTGTTTTCGCTCGAGAATCAGGAAATGAATGAACGCCGCAGGCTGTTCCAAAAAAAAAAAAATCGCATGCAATTTTAGTGAGTTTACTATTTTACGCTACCTACTGTAATAATTGCGCGATATTCATGTTCATGTTTATACCGCATTCTGATTGCATTTTTGAATTACCGGGTAAAAAAATTTTGCGCGAGTGAGCTTTTCTTTAGGATTTTCGAAATATTTGAGTAAATTTTGTTGACGTCGAAATCAAACGCGACGCATTGTTTTGTTGTCGAAAGATGGCGTCAATAAAATATTTGCATTTATACAGTACCGGTATAATAATAATAATAATAATAAAAATAAATCTACAATAATTATTGAAAGATATTGTCACACGCAATTAACTTTTTACGGTTTTCATGTACATTTTATTCTTGAATTTTAATTTCGTAAGGAGAAAATCATTGAAATTTTTTTTTTAAATTTTTTTAAATAGTAGCTAGAAGTGCTGTCGAAGCTGCTGGAAATGGTAGTATTTTTTAAGGTTTATTTTGGCTGCTCACCAAGTGTCATTTTATTTTGCGAATGCTAAATTGTTTTACATCCTCCATAAGCTAAAAGCACATTTTTTTAAAGAAATGGATGCCTATTCCTAACATGGTAATTTTTTTTGTTGTTGTCGGAATAAACTTTATATAGGCTACAACTGCAGATATAATAATATAAAAAATCCTAACAAAACAATATAAAAACAGATGTGCATTTGATAGCATTTTTAAAGTTCTATTTTTTTAGCATTCCTAAAAAATTTTTTTTTTAAAATTCAATGAAAATATTTAAGAATATAAAAAAAGATTTATATTATACAGTAGCTAATTTGATTAAACGGGCATTAAATATAATGCCTATTTAATCGCTTAGTCTTTAACAATGATGTTTTATTTTGTTTGGGTAAACATAATAATTTTTTTTGGTTCGTTTTATTTTATTACAAAAATAATATTTATGAGTTCAACAAGTTTAACAGGTGAAATGTTATTTTTAGTATTTAAATCGCGAATAAAATAAACGAAGCATAATGTCATTTTCACCCTCGAATGATAATTATTAGCGTACATTATAAGTTAATATTAAGTCCTCGAGTTTTCTGTTCCTTATTCAGATATACTGTAGATAGGATCAAATGGGTTGAAAGTGAGTCTCCACAAAATTTTTTTTTTTTATCATTAATTTATTACATGGCTGTGTTTATGGGAGCTACCACTTTTTAGGTAAACATTTGCCGGTACTTAAAAAGTTTTTATCGGGTGCTTAAAATATACTTTGGCTGATTCATCACTTTGCTGCGCTCATCTTCTTAGACTAAGTTAAATGAACTTCACGTGAAAGTACGATAACTCGACGAATTCCTTTTGAAAAAAACCTAAAAAAAAAAAAAAAAACTTGTCGAAAATTTGAAAACTACAATAAAAAAAATTAATTGAAATTTAAAGTTTTGAAATTAAAATGCGGGGTATTTTTTTTTTTTAATTATTCCATGAGTTAAAAAACGAGGGTAGAAATAAAATTTTTATGTAGTAGCAAATTAAAATAACGTAACGTGTGTGTTTTTTTTTTATTGTTAAAAGTTGCTAGATTGAGACGCGAAATGCGCACGGTATATGGAACACAAAGCTATTGTAACATCATCGTTAAAGTGATCTAAAATTAATTGGACACGGTTTTTGAAGACAAATCCAGGTTATTCTATTTTAGTAAAACAAAATTACGTGTGTAGTGTCCTAAATACGGCCACGCACGTAGCTATCTTAAGAGTTGTCTTATATCGGCTTCTCGCGCGCATATGGTAATAATCTTAACAATATTTTGAAAAAATTTTTAGATTTTATAAATTTGAATTTTAACTATTATTTACGTCGATCTCGCACTTTCTCCTCGCGAGATAAGTGGCACAATTTCGGGGGATCGAAAAGTTGCCGGATGTAGAATGCGATGTAAAACGGTGTAATTGGGCATATGATTTACAACGGGAGTACACCCTGATGCTTCAACTTTGATTGATCGATCGATTTGCCGATTATAAATCTATAATTCATAATATACATCATATTATATCTACAGTATAATATTGTGGGTTAGTAAAATTTCTAAATTAAGGACACAACCATGCTCCGGTTTGCAGTTATCTTTTAAGAAATGCGATATATGATTAGCTTTGCATTTCTAAAAATTAAATAATTTTTTTTTCTGCAAATAGAAATTTTATTTTTCTTATTAATATTTTCACACGGTTGCATGTTTCACGACGTTTAGTTTTTTTTTTAAAAGTGCTTTATGTGAAAAGCAAAAATGGTCTTTTTTTGGAAATCTACTTGTTTTACAATTTTAATTTATAAGAAAAAAAATTAACTAAATAGCGTTGTTAGGTTTTTTCTACTTATCGTGAAACGTGCTTTTATTGCACATACACACAACAAAAAAGAAAAATTCTTAAAACTTAATTTATAAATCAATTATTATTTTAGAGTATTTAGGTATTTTTTAGGTTATTTTTAGAGTATTTTTTTTTGAGTTGGTATAAAATGAAGGATTTTTTAAAATAAGAAAAATTTATTTTTTTTTTGCATAAATTTACGGTAATAAATTTTATAACTTTTAAATTGGAATTTTAAATGAAATTTAATGATTATTTCTATTTGAAATTGTAGTAATTATACTGCAGAATATTAAAACATTAATAATTTAATCTGATTAGGTACGAGTAATTAAAGCATTGGGAATAATAGTTTTATTGCGCTTAATAAAAGTTGCAATTTATTTTTTTTTTTAATTTTAAAGCTGGCGAAATTTCGAGTCATGCATAAAATTAGTCCTGATAATAATTTGCAGCTTTTAAACAGGCATAAGTTAAAGTTATTGAACTACTGTACTATACAATAGTGCAAATAATTTTGTTTGAGAATTTGCTTTAAGTACATGTAATTATTATTATTATTATTTTTTTTTTTGGA
>JAQGAZ010003603.1:0-11140 GCA_034692225.1 Polydesmus complanatus
AAAAAATTCATCCGTATATTCTCCCGCATCCATGGAATCTCTTTCTGTTGATAGGATTACCATCGGCTCAATATGCATACAGACGAAAAAGCCGCTAGGTGGCGATAAAGTGTGGTTGCACAGTCTTTTCGAGCTGTCGATTTTTACTTTGTGCGATAATATTTTTGGCTGTTATTGATTTGTAGGAGTGATATTTAGTTACATAAAGTGCTAGTGAAGGCTATTTAAAACTTTCCGAAGAATTTTCGGACATTATTTGGCTGATTTTTCGGGAAAAGAGCGACAAGGCTTACGAAGGCTTCTTGGCGTCTCTAACGCGTTGCATTATGGGTAGAAAAAGACTTGAGAAGAAGGGTGGTGACGACGAGTCGGGTAATATAAATATAATGGATAACTATCTGCTAAAAGATAGTGAGGATGAACGGCGACCAAAGAAATTGGGCGTCTGTACGAGAAACGCGGCGAAGCAACAATTGGAATCGTTGGATGACAATTCTGGACGACGGCAAGGTGAGATAGACATTAAGTCGAGTGACGTAGTGCAAGATGGCGGGATGGGTGAGGAGAAAGAACCGCATGGCGATACTCAACTTAATCCGACAGGCATCAACAGTTTCGAGGAGCGCATCGGAGGTAATGACTGATAAAGTTAATACAGAATTATATACTACAGATTCGTTAATGAATATTGATTCAACAAATGATGGTAATAACGTAATAAAAGGGAAGACAAAGTCTTCTTCTATAGAGAGCAGTGAATCCGATTGGGATACAACGGAAGAACGTATTGTAGACTCCGATAATAGCGGTAAGACTGTAAATATTGATAAGATTAATTCTGCTGGTACTGTATCTGCTGGGGAAGCCCACGGGAAGGAACGGGTGCGTCGGCGCCGCCATAAAGTGGTAATGAAGGAGGTGTTTGGATCCGAGATAATGTCGGATATTGATAAGAAAATGGCTACGATTATGACGGAGATTCAAAATGTTAATAAGTCCGTTATAAGTGACCTGCAAGCTGTAAAAACGGCGACGGATGATTTGAAGATACAACAAACGGGACAACAACGAGAACTCAAAGCTGTGTCAAACATGCAGGTGACAATGGGAGGTCGTCTCGATTCGGTGGAGACCGATTGTGAACAGTTAAAGAGAGAAATGCAGGAATTAAAAGAGTCGCAGAAAGAATATCGCGAACAGGTGGACGAACTCAATGAGGGAATGAACCGCCAGGATGATGATCTTCGCCAAAGAAATCTGATTATTCGTAATATGCCAGAAAGAAGTGACGAAAGAATGTGGAGCGATACTCGTGCAAGGGTAAACGATTTCTTTTACGATTGCTTCGGCGTTAATGCTTCAATTGGACGGGCACGGCGTTTAGGACCATATCGGGATGGTAAGACCAGACTAATATTGGTTGAATTAAACTATTTAGATCAGAAAGAAGACCTTTTGGAACGGAAAAACGAGCTTCGATTGATTAGAGGGGTGGAAAAAATTTTTTTGGAACCGGACTATTGCTTGGCGACGCGTCAACGACGGTATGCGCTGTTTGAAGAGGTGGCAGCTTTACGAGTCAAAGGGATATGGGCGGAAATAGTTCGTGATAGACTGATCAAAAAAGGTACGTGGCAGTCGGGCGGTCGCGGTCATATGAGACGGGTGCCATACGGTGGTGAGCAACGGGGGAGGGAGAGGGGCGACGATCGTGTGGGGGGGAAGGGGAGAGTTTCGACGCCTGACCAATTTAACGGGAGTAGTGATAAACGTGACGGGAGAGGGGACAATTTGAACGGACGCCACAATAAAAATGATGAGGGTTTTGAAGATGATCGCGAATGGCGTGACGGTAAGACTTTTCAGGATGAGGGGCAGCAGAACAATCCGAGGGAAAACCGAGTGTCTCGGCAGGAAGACGTGAAAGACCAAGAGATGGACGGTATGAACGACTACTTGGAGGCTGCTAAAGGTTCTACTATGGAAGCAAGGGGGTTCCCGCTTCTTCATCGAGGACGTGGTCGCGGTACCAGAGGTAGAGGTGGACCGCAGCAAGCTGTGCTTACTCCCCATCTGGGTTATAGTAAAGGCCCGGGGTACGATAAATTGATGGCAGCAAGATCTCAGCCAGTGGTAAAAGAAGATGAGGGAGCGAACAATTCGGTAAGCGACAGTAGGGAGTCGTCGATTAAGAAGCTGAAATGGGCCGATCAACAGGAGGACGACGATACTTCACCAAATGCGGGAAACTAATTTCGAACAGGAATGGTATACAGAGTAATGAGTTGGGAGATACGAATGTTTTAATTACGATGCATGATTTAATTTACTTTCAGGACAATGCTCAGGGAATGGCTGCATGCGAGAAGGATCCGAAGGGGTGTAAGGGAGGGATTAATAAGACGGGTATGAATGTGGGAAGGGTTACGAATGTGAATGATGCCAAGGTTAAAATAATAGATGGCGAATTACTAAAGGCCGATGATTGTATTTTGCATAATGTTAAAGATTGGTTTGAGGTTAATAAAATAAATTTGGAAGATTTGGAACGACAAAAGTCTGTATTGCGTACTAAATTGCATGGATTGGGGGATGTTGGGGTGGCGGTAGGTAAGGGGAAAGGTGCGCATGAAGGGGGTACGGATTCTTCTCTTGGGGTTGCAAGTGGTAATGGTTCGTTGTTACATGTTGATATTTCACCTAGTGCTATTGATAATTGTTTTCTTAACAGTAATTCTAAAAGTATTTCTATGTTGAAAGTTTCAGCTAATGTTTTGGATGTGCATGCCGCACGAGTACAACAGCAGTCGGACACGAGGAGTACGAAGGGCAGTGGGAAACGACAGCGTGCGAATGGTAAAAGAAAGAAACGAAATGATATGGTATTCGAGAAGGGGGAACCGCTGTTTCGCGAAAGGGAGGAGGGATGTGATATTGTGGGCAAACAGGTGAGGAAGAGAGACATTTGGGAGTATTTAATAATGACTTTTAACGTTGCCGGACTAAACGTTGACAAATTTGGTAGTATTATGAGGTTGGTTGAGGGTAATAGCGTTGATATTTTGTTTCTGTGCGAAACTTGGGTAGCGGAAAATAATTTGAATAAATGGAGGTTGCGCGATGGTTGGAACTGGTTCTGAGTGGCAGCGGAGAGGATTAGTAAATTTGGTAGGGCAAAAGGGGGTTTGTTGATGATGTGGAGGGATACTTTACGTTTCGAAGTGGAAGGGAGGGGGTGCTCGATTATTATGAAGTCAAATGCCGGAATTTAAATGGTTAATAGGGGGTTTATATAGTGCGGGGGATATTTGGAGGCAGTTGGGGGATTTTGTAGAGGTTGTTAACGAGTGTATACAGGATGGTTGGGGATGGTGTATGGTAGGAGATTTTAACTCAAGAGTGGGAAGGAAACGGGGTGGGAGCAAATACGTAGGGTCTTTAGCGGAAGTGCGTCAATCAATGGATACGGTAGTAAACAATGAGGGGGAGAGGTTACTGACATGGTGCGGGGAAAACGGAGTGGCGATTATAAATGGTCGTACGTCGTCAGATAGTGGAGGCTCCTTAACTTTTTGTGGGGCGATGGGTCAGTTCGTCATAGATTACTGTTTAGTGCTGGAAGAGATGGTAGGGGAGGTGGTGGATAGTGGGGTCTTGGCCACCTTGTGGTCGGACCACATGCCGGTGTGGTTACAGTTAAAAAGTGGTAAGGTATCAGAGCAGAGCGGCCAGAGCGGTAATAGTAGTACAGGCAGAAAAGGTAAGTTGCGCAGGGAAGGGTGCCGCGTTTTGTTTGGGATGCGGAGGATCAAGAGAAAATTAAGAGGTATAGGGAAGGATGGCAGATTTTGGGAGAGGTGGGTTTGACTGATAAAGATATTGAACGCTACGAATCAAAGTTGATAGGTTTAATCAGAGTGAAAGGTAAGGAGATGAAGGCAGGACCAGTTAAACAGTTAAGGTGGTTCGATTCGGAATGTGGTAGACTGAAGAAGGGGGTGGTGGCCAAATTGCATCAGTGGAAACGTTCCGGATTAGGTAGTGATAGGATTGCGTTGGTTAAGGGCAGGGGAGAGTTTCGCCAAATGTGTTTCCATAAGAAGATTAACTTTGTACGCAGATTAAATGCTAAATTTCGGTATTGTAAAGGGGGGAGAGAGTTTTGGAAAATAATTATGTCCGCAAAAGGCAAGAAAAAGAAGGTTAGTAGTAAAATTACGGGGGAGGAATGGCGGCAACACTTCATAAAAACTTTGGGAGGGGTAGGCGTGCGTTCTATTAAACATTTTAATATTCAACAGGATGAGGTTCTAACGACGGCAGAGACGGCGGGGGCGGGGGTAGAAGAAGAGGAAATTAAGGGGAACGAGGTTGAATTGGCAATACGCTCACTTAAAAACGGGAAGGCAGGAGGGCGTGACGGTATCATCAATGAGTAAGTAAAGAATATGGATGGGGTAGGGATGTCAAACATCACAAAGTTGTGTAATGTACTGTGGAAGGAAGAAAAGTTTTGCGCGAATTGGACTGAAATGAGCTTATATCCGATAGGTAAAGGGGGGAGGGTGGATGATGTAACAAATTATAGAGGGATTGCTTTGGCCACCAGTTTGTATAAAGTTTGGACTAAAATTCTCTGGTTACGTTTAAGGGAGGAATGTGAGATGAAAGGGATTATTTACGAAGAGCAGGCAGGATTTCGAAGAGACTATAGTACCAGGGATCATATTTTTGTACTTAAGGCTCTGATTGCGCGGAAATTAAGGGGGGTTAAGGGAAGATTGTTTGGTTTTTTTATAGATCTGAAAGGGGCATTCGACACAGTGGATAGAGAGCTGTTGTGGGAGGTTATGATAGAACAGGGTATTAGTCCAAAGTTAGTTAGATTAATCTCGAAGATCTATGAGGAAACAAGCTATAGAGTGAAGGTAGGGAAAGTGGAGAGTGCACCATTTTGGGCGAATAAAGGTGTAAAACAGGGGTGCGTACTTAGCCCGCTACTATTTATACTGTATATTAATGGATTAATTAAGCAGTTGAAAGATGAAAACATAGGTGTGCGGTGTGGAAATAAACTGATTTGCCGTCTAATCTACGCGGATGATATAATTTTGTTAGCTGAATCGGTGTTTGGTTTGTCTTGTCTGATAAAGGTGACTGAGAAATGGTGTCAGGATTTTAAAATGGCGGCCAACTTGGCAAAGTCAAAAATTATTGTGTGGAGGAATGGGGGACGGTTATGTCAGGACGAGAGGTGGTATAAATATTTGGGGGTTTGGTTTGCGTGGAATGGGAAAGAGAATCTGCAGGGAAAGGAACTTTTGAAGAAAGGCAGAGCTGCAGTGGCGGCAGTTTGGGGAATTGGCAGAAGGTTGCAGGTACAAAACTGGAAGGTGATGTTTAATTTATTTCAGGGAATGATAAACTCGTTAGTGGGATACGGTGCGGAGACGTGGGGATTGGACGACCGAGTATGTGAGCGCTTAGATATAGTTAGAAGGCAGTATATTAAGTGGGTGTTTGGTTTAAAAACAGCTACTAACACTGCTATTATTAACAGTGAACTCGGATTCTTACCTTTGAATATTAGTTTTAAAAGGCGTGCGTTGCGGTACTTAGTGGTGGTGGAAAATATGCACCTGGATCGATTACCTGGGCACTGTTGGCGTTTATTAAAGAGCGATATGCGCTGGTCAAGTCGAATTAAGGAATCTCTGGTAGGTAGGGACGACTGGATCAGTAACCTTAAGCGTACGTTGGATGGGTGGAACTTATCTAGAAGTTACATGATTCAGCAGCGGGAAACGGAGGAGGACTGTTGGGATGTTTCGGATGGTTTGAAGGTTCTGATTGAACAAACGTTACAAATAACGGCAGCGCGGCTAGAGGGGTCGGTTCAAGGGCGGGTATATAACCAGATTAAGGCATCTTTGGAGGGCGCAGGCTATTTGCGGGAAGGTGGGAATTGGAGCTGCGTTCAAATTTATGCTCAACTTCGTTGTGGCTCGGTTTTACCGAGGTGGGGAGGGGATACTATGTATCTGTGTGGGGAGGAACATGTCACTCTTCAACACCTGTTAGCTGACTGTGAGGTAATGCGCGATTACCGAGATATGATGTGGCCGTTGTTGGTTCCGGATTGGCGTTTACTCCTTCAAGAAGATAACTATATCATTTCGGCGTGTAATGTTGGAAGGGAATTCCTTCGTCGGAAAAGAACTGCTCTTCAGACTCCAAGTGTGGATGGGGAGGCTTAATTTATTTTTATGGGTTGAGGGGGGTTTATTACTGTATTGACGTTGATATTAGCGTTTGATGGCGAAATGGCGGTAATTTATATATGTGTTTTCTAGTCTACTCCGGAACCGCGGTTCCGGAAATAACCAGTGTGCGTATTGACCGAATGATTGATTGCGTTTGTACGGATTTTCGATTTGCTTTGTATTTTTTATTACTTTCTTTATAAGAAATAAACAACCACATTTAATAAAAAAAAAAAAAAATATATAATAAAAATAAAAATTTTTTTTTACAATATTTTTTTTAAATTTTTTTCAATTTTTGCGGAATTAAACGTTTTAAAATTGAAGCGTCAATTACAATGTCAGCTTTTAAATGTTTTTCTAAATCGGATTTGACAATTAAATCGTTAAATTCGCGAGTATTATGAAACATTTTATTAATTATTTCTGACATTGAATGATTGTGTAAGCAATGATATAAGTAAAATAAACAATGTGCCCTGCATGCGGCTGATAAAATTGTTTGCACAGGTTTAATATTATATTTCATAAATTTAAAGTACTTACGAAACCATTTCATCCACTGTTTTTTTGCAAACGGACCAATTCAGTATGAATCAAAATATTCAACAGTAGTTTTAATTGGTACATAAATGGCGATCCAATGTTGACCAGGATTTCGACTGTTATCAGTATTTACAATATAACAACTATGAAGAGAAGGTTTTTTTAATTGTAAATAGTCATATGGAATAACTCCTCCAAATGCATGTTTTTTCTTTTCATTTTTCAATAATGCTGAAATTTGGCTCATATGTATTTCCAATTGATGACTATCCATTGAAATTTAAATATTTTACTTCACCTACTGGTGAAATTTCAATTTAATTATCGAAACTCGCAAAAATAACTACACATAACTTCTGGTAATGCTTCTGCCTGAAAATTGTTCTTACTACTTCTAAATAATTGCCGTTTTCAAAAGTAATGCTTATTATACCTCCTGGTCTTGAACTTCCATCAACATTTATTGCATTATCTTGTACGTTATAATGTTGAAAAAAATATGAATTTTCATTCGCTGTTCCGTTTAATGCAGTATTTTTTACAAACGTAAGAAGTATAGTTTTGGGGACACGTCCTTGACATAAGTTTGGTATTGTTATATTGCTTTTTCCTGCTGCTATTAGATAATGTATCGCATAAACTTCTGGAATAATGTATATTAACGAATTAATTCGACTTCTCTTGAATATCGATTCAGCCGTATTATTGTTTAGTACAACTTTTTTTATTTCCAAAAAAATTTCCGAAATTACAAATTTATATCCTAAGGATGCAGATGATTGCTTGGGGTCGACAGGGTTCCAAGTAAGATAAAACGCAGGAGCTTGACGCTCGAAACGTAGCGTAATTTCTTTTTTAATTTAGTCAATTTTACTGTCCAATGGACAGCGGGGAAGACAGAGAGTCTTGAAAGGCCATAATGTCACCCCTTGTTAGTCAAAGAAGAGAAGGTAGTTTCCGGGCTCGAACGCGGTCCGTACTACACCCTTCACCTCAGCTTCCAATACTAGGATTACAGGAGTGCGCTAGGCTCCCAAATAGTGGATAGTGGAGGAGTGTAGCGTCTTGTACGAGTTAGGGGGATTTGTAATAGTCCGCGTAATCTTACAGTTTTTGGTAATTCAATCATTTTAGCTCGAGGATTATTAGCATCATACATATTATTTACTTCTTTGTTCAATGTAAACCCAATATCAGCTCTTTTTGTCTTTACAGTTAATTGCGATAAAAAAATGGCAGTCTGGATGTATGGGACATATCCGAAAGGCATATTTTGTTTTGAAGATACTTTTTTACTATTATAAAATACTCCAACATCTTTAAACAGGCTATGCACAAAATTATTAGTAGGCATAACTTAGTAAGCAGTTAAATTCACTCCATTTTCATGGACTACTTTCCCAGTTATAAATATTTGCGTTTGTTACATGTAGGTATGAAAAATGTACTCTACTTGCATCAATTTAAATAAACCGGAAGTGGTTAGAGAACCGTGAAGGTCAAAAGTGACCATGTAAAACTTTTAATTACTTTCAAGAGTTAATAGAGTTATAAAACTCTAGGTACTTAAAGTTCATTAAGATCGCTGATCCAGTTATAAAACTAAAATTGTTTGATTAAGGCTGAGAAACGTCAGTTTTTAAGGTGACCTTTGATCTTTGCGTTGTGTTTGGGTGGTCGGAACTAAGGGTCACTCCAAAGCCAAAAAAACCAGATCTCAGCTAGGAAATTTCGAATTTCAAATTTCGAATTTTAAATTGCTCAATCCTTACTCTATTGACGTGATAAATCAATTAAAACGTCGTAAGAGCCTAAACCCTGTTGAGTCCCGCAAAACGCTTATTGCAGTAAACAACCTTAATTGAAATTTTATAGTAATTAAGCTCTGAGACACGAGAATAAATGTTTAAATAATGTTAATGAAGAGTCCAAACAAAAGCCAGATTATACATAGAAATCCCTATCTGATTTTAAGAAAAACTCAATTTCAAAAAGTCTCTGGAATACTTTAAATTCACTCGAAATCTGTTTTAATTAATTAAAAACGATGTCCGAATGACTAATTTGAATTTTCGGAAATTTACTAAAAATAAAAAAATTATTCTGTTACGGGATTAGAACACCCGACAGCAATATGGCGGAACACGATAAGTAGAGTAGCGAGTTCAGAGGTCGCGAGCCCTGGTTAAAGAATCCCGGGCTCCGAAAGAATAAAAGTTTTATTTTTATTTTAAATTTATTTCTAAGAACTAGGCGCCAGACTGTCTGGAGGGGAGGAAAGAAAAATATATTTTTACTACGAGGAAATACGGAAGGCGCCTGGCTGTCTGGGAGATCATTGAATGAAAATGTAAAACTACTACGCGTTCGTAGTAAGAAAATCAGACATGCGGGCGGCTAGAGTATAGATAGGATAAACTTATCTATTTACGCACCAGGAAAAAGGCGCGTTCAGTAAAATAAACGGATGGGTTGAATTCGATGCCATTGCTGACAGTCGGGGAATTTATTTCTCTTCTCTAAAGTTTAAGTAAACCTTATCTGGATTAAATTGAATTAATTTCCTAGCTACTGGCTTATAATCTAGCATATATATATATAAAACTTTAATGAATTTTTGTATTTACAGTATTATGATGATTTTCGAGTAACTCATATTTTATTTTTAATCAATGGTTTAGCGCACTAACTAATTAAATTGATTAAAATTGATTAAGACGTATTTGATGAAAACTCTCGGTTTGAAAAGACGATTGTTTATTTTCGCCAAAGTTCAACAACACCAAACAGAATACAACAAAATATGTAAATTTTCGCTGGGTAACAGCTTTGCAATGTTTACTCACAAGTTCACAAACAAATCCCGAATTTTTGTAGAGTTCACGAATTGTTTTGAAGGCACCAAAATTGTTAATTCTTGAACACAAACGTTTATTTTTTTTGATGCCCGTAATAATTTGTCGGAATTTCGAAATTTACGTTACAACCGAGTTCTAACTTAAATCATTAATTAAAAACAAAATAATTGAACACTGTTTTAAATTAAATTCTCAGAGCGTCACTACCATTTTCTTCACTCTGCTTACGAGGCAATAAGAATTTTAAAGTTCAACAAAAGATATCAGGTCGCGAGAAAGGTCAACTCGGACTCACACCTGATGTGTAGATCGAAGCAGAAAGAAAATTGCAATCTGAGGACGGCGGATGCGACAGGTACATTTATACCTTCGCCATTTGACATCAGTTTTCAAAATGGCTGACGCCCTTTGGCAGGTAAAAATGTGCGTCATCGGTCCACGTCCGAAAAAGAGGTCAAAAGGACTCTAACTTTTGACTCCCCTTTTCAAGTTTGGAAAAGTAAACAAAGAGAGTCTTTGGAGTGAAATCTGGGCTCAACCAACTCTCGGGTCTTGACTTAACTTTAAGCAAGCCCTAGAGTCTAGACCATGGTGAACTCTGAGTTCACCTCTATCGAATTGTACCACTCATCAGCAGAGATGAGGTGGGGCCCCGGAATTAAGAGAGCTCAAACTTTGCACCAACATGCAAACAACAACACAAACGAACGGGAAAAATGATGGTCTTTTACCCTGAATAACTTCCGGTTCTAGGGTCGCATCTAAGAGTTTAAGTGCTCTAATAAAAAAGTATCTCTAGCTCTACAGAAAAAAGCCTAGAGAGCGAAGATGCGAGTCCAGGAGCCGGAGTTAGTCCAGGTCAAAGACTGGCCTTACCACAATAAGCGGAATGCAAAAATAATCAGCAAAAATTATAGACGAGCGTCGGTTCCCAACTTCACACCGTCGGAACTCCTGCGTCTCTGGTCGTAACTGGATGATTTAAAAATCCCCGGAAACGCTTACACCTCCTCTTTTCAACGAGCCTTAATATGACCTCGGATGGCTTCCGGTTCTGGAGTTATGAGCTAAAGAGTGATGGCTTGTAGCGTCGCTCCCAGCGAACGTTCAGGTCCGATCGTCTATTAATCAAAAACTTGCATAAAGCTCAAGTAAAACGATTAATAACACACATTGAGGCATGAAAATTGGTTGTTAACCCGAGTCAAAACCTTGGCAGTTTAGAGGCTTCAGTTATTTATTTATTTTCTATTTTATCTTATTTATTTCTGATTAATTACGATCTTACTAATTTTTAATCATAATGACAAGTGTTTGGTACGCCTGCAATCAGAAAATTGCAAGCTTTAGGTCTGTTCGTTGGTGTGCATAACTTGTGGTAGACTTGTTTTTTTTTAAAAATGCGTTCGTTGGTGTGCATGCATGCACTTGTATCGCGTTCGTTCGTTGTTTTCATTCTGAATGAGTTCTGAA
>JAQGAZ010003604.1:0-11138 GCA_034692225.1 Polydesmus complanatus
TTTTCTTACCCCCCCCCCCCCCCCCCCCCTCCCGGGGTAAACGCACCCACCATTCTGACCCTCGTACGCTCGCTTAATAAAATCTACTTAATAAATACCTTCAGCACAACACATTAGTTTATTTATTGCGAATTAAGTAATATTATTGTTAATTTCTAAAATAATTAAATAAAAATAATTATGTGCGCCGCGATTTAAATGAGTTTTTTGGGCAGCGCTGTTTACGACGAGAAGTGTTGCCCGATTAATTTTTGGCGCCAGGTCAAAGACGTCGGATTTGAGAATGAGTTATGGAAAGTTTTTCATTTTATTCTATACAATATAAATGCTTATAAATCTTTATAGTTAATAATTATTTTTATTTATAATGGTTTTACAAACATTTGCATCATGTGGAACTGTGGTAAAGATTTGGAAAGGAAACAGTAAATTTAAGGAGTTGAATCCCAGTGATTCGAATGAGATTGAAAATGAACATTATCGCGGAAACTTATCGTGGAGTCCAAATGATATCCTTTTTTTTTTACAGGCTTTATTTTATTTTGTTGTTGGTGTTGTTAAAATTCTTATTTTTACACGTCAGTACATTTGTTTTTGCGATGCCAGTAATAAAATAATTATCACTGACGTTGACCACCCTGCCAAAACAATATCGTTGGTACCAAGTGTAAGTCACCATACTGTTCTTTTGAGTATTTTATTTGTATATGTACTTACCAGTTTTGAATATAATATTTTAATTTAGGAGAAGACAAGTTTTGTAAGTTACTCCATGAAACGAAATTCTAATGTCATTAGTTGTGGCTCAAGCTCTACGATTTTAATTTGGGATTTGAAATCGCAATCTGTCACCAAACGCTTGAATGTAAGTTTACAATGGTAATTATTAAAGAAACCATTGTTAATTATTCATATTCTTTCTAATTGAATTGTTTAGATTTCTATAAAAAATACAACAGTAGAGTGCGCAGCCTATGATAAAAGAGACGCATTTATTGCTTGTGGAATGAAAAATGGTGCAGTGCAGATTATTAATACTACGACTACTTCTCCACATCCTCCTATAGTTTGTTCTGATGTAAATTAATACTGGTCCAAGTCATTTCCCTCAAATTAATTTTATCATTTTTATGTATTCATCATAGGCTATAACGTCTTTGCGTTTTAGCTATTCCTCAAAGCTCTGGTTAGGAACTTCCTCTGATGATGGCGCGTGCAATCTTTATGATTACGATATCAACAAGCGAATTCATTGTTTCGAAAATGGTCACATGGCTCCAGCTACAGGAATTTCGTTTTCTCCTGCAAATGAAAATATTTTAGCTACATCTGGCTTGGATAAAAAAATTCACCTCTATGATTCACGCCATCGAAAGTATTTATTCTGCACTTTTACTAATAATTTCATATTAATGCAATATTTTATTTATCAGATTAGTGACAAAATTTGTAACTCAGGAGCCACTTAGATGTTTGGATTTTTCTAGCGATGGTCATTACATAGCTGTCGGTTCCTCGAGAGGTTCAATTTTTATATTCGATTTACGTTTACCGGATAAACCCCCAGAAGCAAATAAAAAAGCCCATGATGGTCCCGTAAATGCTCTTTTATTCAGAAAAGCAAACGAGGTATAAATCACAAAGTTAAATTAATTATGATCTTAAAATTTGTAAATTATTATTATAGGTAAAGGAAGATGATTTTTCTATTTTCTCATCAAAGCGTGATATTTCTAGTCTTAGCACAAAAAATAGAGGTAATTACAGAAAATGGCTTTCTTAAATATTTATATTTATTAAATATCAAATTAATTTTTTGTTTTAGATGTTTATAGTGGTGAACAGCTTTCAAATGCGAGCTCAAGGTGGCAAGTTTCCAATCAAAGAATAGAGGTTGCAAATAAATCCACAACTAACTCGATAAATAATACGGAAAATTTGATTACCGGTATTAATAAAAATTTGGTTCTCAAACAAGTGGATGCCCCTGGTATGCTTGTCAACTTATTTGATTACTATTTTTTAGTGGTTAGTAATATCATTACCAATATTTTTAATTTTGATTTTTCACAGTCACTTCAATTCTTGATCATTCTACAAGAAGTTTATTGTCTCACCATCAAACAATGTCATTTAAAATTAATAATCCGAATGCATCAAGAACATGTAGTTATTATGTTTTATTTCTCCATCAAGTTAAATAATTATGCAAACATAACCGGAATATATTTTTATTTTTTAGCACAAAATTCACATGTTGGTCAACCACCACTTGAGAAATGTTTAAATAAAACTCAAATTGAATTGGGAAATTCTTTGTCAAATATTAGTTTAAAGGAAGGTGATGGAAATTCGTTAATTGATTATGCTATTAATCAATCAGTAAAAACTGATCAAGTGCCTACACTCCAAGTAATCAAGAGTGAAGAAATTAATGAAGTGAAAAAATATATTGATGAAAGAATATTTGACTTGCATTCCTATTGTATACACAGATTTATCGATATTGAAGTAAGAAACTATTTTATTTTTGTTGGAATTATAAAATAAGTTTATAATTTTATATTTTCATTTAGGAAAATTTTGAGCAGTGCCATAAAAAATTAGATAATATAAACGATAAACTTACTAAGCTCTTGAATTGCCGCATTAGAGATTAACTTTAAAGGCCAGAATTTGGAACTCTTGATCATGCCTTTTTAGTTACAGTAGGCCTATTTGTAAATATATTGAAACTTATTATTTTTACTAATATTTATTGATTGATTTATTATATTTTTATTTTTGCTTAAATTATATATTTTCATTGGCATTAATTGAATTATTGGTTTTTGTCACGTTTCATTTTATTATTTTAAGTTCATATTGAATATTTTTTATTTTATTTATTTAAACTTTTTCAAAGCCGACTGTAGGCTCAACTTATGTTATTTGTTTGACGCATTTTAAGCATCCCGCTTAACTAACTGTAACTAACTCTTGATACATCAGGCGTTTGAGTGGGTATCCATGGAAACGGTTTGAACAACAAAGCCGTTTGAAGGGTTTGCAGATAAAATTTCTTTAGTGAAATAGTTATATTAATCGTATCTATAAGTTGTCAAGCTAACCATGAATCAAGGAAGATCGGCGACATCTGGGAGATCTTCATCTTCAGGTCGTCCAAGTACATCTGGAAAATCTATCTTGCGTCCACCTACAGCTATGAGGCCAATCTCAGTAACAAGTTCAGGAGGTTTGGGTCCAATTCAAGGTTTAAACGTAGCTCCTCCGATAACAGTGGCTGATAGACCCATGACTCAGCACGGTTTAGGAGGATTGAAAACGGGTTCTAAACCACTGCGAAGAACCGTTCAAGATAAGAGCTATTTCATGGGCATCATTAGATCGAAAATCGGTGAACTAAGTAGGGAAGTTCACACTTTAGATCGAGAGAGTGATAATTGGAAGCAAGAACAAACCACTCATAAAAGTTATGATCATACGGCAACTGAATTGGCATCAGAAATTAAACAGCTTTTAGAAGAAATGGCGGATTATAATACTGCTGCTGATAAACTAAGCACAGACACCGCGATAGACGACGTGAGATGGGAATTCCAGCAACTCAAACAAAATAACGAGATAGAAACGAAAATGAACGAAAACTTATTTTTAGAAAGACAGAAAAAAGAAGAGGAAGTAGATCATTTGCAGAGTCAAATTGACAAGGTATATTGACAGATAATTGAAAAATTGAGCTTTTTGTTTATCTTTTCTGTTTACAGTTGCGAGCTGCTGGCGAAAAACTAATCACAAATATGAAACCGGATGTGCGAGAAAAATATAGGAGCTTGAAGAACGAGAATAATAGCTTGCATTTGCAAACTGAAAATTTGCAACTTCAAATTCAAACGTTAAACGAAAAGAAAATAAGTTTGGAGCAAGAAATTGCTGGTTCGGACATAAAGCAAGAAGCACTTAATTTACATGGAAAAATACGAGATTTGGAAGAAAAACATCACTCATTCTTAGAAGAAGAAAGATTGCGAGGAACTCCAGCGGAAGAAAGAGAAAAATTATTAAAACAGGTATTTTACTGTATTTTTCTAAGTTAGTTTAGTAAGTAAGTGTAGTTTTCTAAATTTTGTAACCATTTAAATTTAAGGTTAAAGAAGATAACTTAGAAATTTCAACGATGGAAAAGCATTCCAAAGATTTAAAGGATCAAACTAACAAAATAAATGATGCAATTGCAGAAGCAGATGAGGTACAGTATTGGCTTTTAGATAACTTATTCAAAAATTAAAGTTTTTGTTTTAATTTTTCAGGATTTGGAAACCGCTCAAAGTGAACGCAATCAACAATACTTGGAATTAAGAAAACGAGAAGAAATGATGAACAATTTTTTGAGCAACTATGATGAAACATTTAGTGCCGACATCACAAAAAAATTGAATTGCGAAGCAGAAATTGTGAAATTGCTGGAAAAAATTAGTTTTAATTTAATCCAATGTCAGCAATTACCAAGATTTGGAGATCTTCAACTTTTGAAAGACGATTTTGAGTAAGGCGCTATAAAATTGATGTAAATTATTCTTTTTTTAATTCTGTACATTTAAAGCCTCAATGAAGTGGATACCGATAGCCCTCGCGCAACAGTGAAAAGTTTACTTCTTGAAAAACGAAAACAGATTGCTTATTTGAGAAAAGTTCGTTACTTTTATAAAAATATTTGAATGAATTTGTATTAATTCTTTGTTTTTTGAAGATGGACGAGTTGAATAATAAGATGTCTGATGAACTTGGTGATTTAAAAGCCAAGATTCTTTCGATGGAAAAAGAAATAATAACATTTGAAAATATTGATAAGTTGCGACAGTCGTTTAAAGAAAAAGAAACTCATTTTGAAAATGTTAAGGTTGCCGTTTCAACTAAAACGGAAGCTAATCAGGAGACCCTAACAAACTTATCGTCTGAAAATGATGAACTGAAGGTAAGGAATTATTAATAACCTAAATACTGTAATTCCTTCAAATTTAATAATAACCCTTAATTAATTAGAAACAATTGAACGAGAACGAAGCTCATAATCAGCTGGGTAATTTGGAACGTAAGTGGCAGCATCTTGAACAAAATAATTTCGCTATTAAACAATATATCGAAAAGGTGAAAAGTGAGACAAATTACTCACACATTTCGGAAAGCGTTCTCAAACAGTTTTCTGAATACAATAACGAAATAATTAATAATCTCTTAAAGCGATAATTTATAGCCATGTTGAAATTATCCGACACTATTTTATTGAACAAAATTATCCCGTTTGAAATATACAGTAAATTAATTTTGAGCACCGGTATTAAACTTAATTAATCTCTTTAAAGCTGCTTAATCAATTTGTAAAATTGACGTTTTGAAAATTTTTGTGCTTGTTACGGTGACTTCTGTAATCAGGCCATTATTTTATTAGTATTGATAAGTTTGAAATGAGGTTATCATCAGCTTCAGGCCGTAGGAGCATAGGAGGCCTCAACAAGTAACGACGTCCACCCCAATAGGCTACCCTTGCATTTTTTTTCCTTTTCTCTTTCATATCGTTTGGCGCTAGCGTCGCATACTCCTCATAAGAAATGCATTAGCAAAAGTGGCCGCTAGGGTAGATTTTTGCTGTCCTCTCATTCGCTAGTGTCTAGTATAGAACGAAATTTTAATCACAGTCCATGCTGACTCGCGCTGAGTGCTTGAGTTGAGCAATGTTAAGAGGGTTTTTAATTGGAAGAACGGCGAAAAAAAGACATGTCGAGATTGTTGTTTAACTGTAAATAGTGGTTTAATTTATAAACTAAACGGGAAGGAATCAAGCTAGTGTCGAAAGTTTGTCAGTGGCGATAGCCATGAATAGAAATACGTACGATGGAAAAATTGCAGGCTTGTACGATTTAGAAGATACCCTTGGTCGCGGCCATTTTGCTGTAGTTAAACTTGCACGTCACGTTTTCACTGGGGAAAAAGTTGCGGTGAAAGTAATTGATAAAACGAAATTGGACGAAGTATCTAGATCCCATCTATTTCAAGAAGTAAGATGTATGAAATTAGTACAACATCCCAATGTAGTGAGACTTTACGAGGTGATCGACACCCAAACCAAGCTCTATTTGATTCTGGAATGGGGAGACGGTGGAGATATGTACGAATATATTATGAAACACGACAAAGGTTTAAATGAAGAAGCGGCAAAAAAATACTTCCGACAGATAGTTCACGCTATTTCTTATTGTCATAAACTTCATGTCGTTCATCGTGACCTTAAACCCGAAAACGTAGTGTTTTTTGAAAAGTTAGGCATGGTGAAGTTGACCGACTTTGGATTTAGCAACCGCTTTTATCCCGGTCAAAAGTTAGAAACGTCGTGCGGTTCCCTAGCGTATTCCGCCCCGGAAATTCTTTTGGGCGACTCGTACGATGCTCCCGCAGTTGGTAATATGATTTCATTTAGTTTCGATCATCGTTCAGTTTTGACATTGACATTTTATTGACGCATGTTTTAGATGTTTGGAGCTTAGGAGTAATTTTATTCATGTTGGTTTGCGGTCAAGCTCCATTTCAAGAAGCAAATGATAGTGAAACATTAACTATGATTATGGATTGCAAATATACGATTCCGTCGTATGTTTCATCAGAATGCGCAAGGTTCATTTAAAAATTGAATAAGTAATAATTTAATTTTGTTAACGCTTTGAACATTATTATTGTTAGATTAATTCAAAAGATGTTAATAAGAGATCCCGAGAGACGTTCTACGATTGAAGAAATTACGAATGACCCGTGGCTGCACTCGGCATCTAATGTACAGTACGCCGACCATCTTCCTCTCGTATCGCGAGAACATCTTTCAGAGGAAGATCATAATTACATTATTCAAAAAATGGTGAATGGAAACATAGCAACTCAGGAAGAAATTTTAGAGTAAGGAATCAACGTCTCATCTTCGTTCTAATATCATTTTTATTGAAAGTGTGTTCTTAATATTTTAGAGCTGTGGATCAAAACGCTTATAGTCACATTACCGCCACGTATTATCTTTTAGCGGAACGTAAACTTCGTGCTTTGAGACATGAAAGAGCAAAATTATTGAACGCTACTCATGTTTCTGATTTATCGGCTTTAGCAATATCTCCACGGTAATAAAAAAATACAATTATTTTAATCAATGAGAGCTACTGCTTTAATTAATTTTTTTATTCAGAAATCCGTCTATTCCTGGTTGCCCTCCTCCCGAAAACAGCCTTCCTCGCACAGTGGACAGTTTGCTTTCACCTCAGGAGAGTAGAAGAGCAACCCAGGTGGTGCCTTCTCCCGTTGACGCACTCGACGAATGCACTAGTTGGGTATCTCGGAATAAGGACGGACTTTCAACGTCATTATCTGCTGGTTCAGGTAATGTTGATATTTTGATCAAATCTAAGAAACCTACTGTTCGATTGCTAACGCACAATGTCAACGATGCGGCGGCGGCACCTTCAACCGCAGACGGTGCTGACTCGTTAGTGAAAGTAAATGGCGGAGATAATGGAGCTAAAGATGCTGGAAGTAAAAGTTGCGCGGATGTATTTTCCTTCGCGAAGAACAGATTTAAAGCAGGAAATGGACCAAATAATCGAAAATTGCATTCAGTGCGGAGTTCTCCCCAATTAACGTTGAATGAAATTTACGAGGAAGTAGAATCGGACGGTGAACCCACTTCCGCTACGAATTTTCTCCAATCTGGTGGCTCTAATTCTACTATTTCGTCGCCGTCAACGCGCGTTTTAAAAACCCATCAGTCAGTGGCGTCTCCCACAATTTTGAGAAAATACGAGCAAAGACGGCGCTTCAAGGCTAGGACAGCCTCGTGTAGCAGTTCGGACGCGAGTGACGAAGATACGGAAACCCGCAAACGCAAGGCCGAAGAGTTGAAAAGAATTCCCGATTGGAGAGATCGCAAGAATCGAGACGATGACGACTCCGATCAAGAACGCGGAGGACCAGGATTAGGCGGAGGAAATCAAGGGAACAATACTACTGGTGGGCAAACTGCCGATGGCAGGGACCAACAGGGCGGCGCCAATGATTCTAGCAACGATAAGAATAATAAATGGAGTAAGGAGGGACATCAATCATATTCTTCATCTCCGAAAAGGCAGGCACCTTTTGCAGTGGAGGTCGTTCGCGCTGGCTCTGAGGAACTGTTAACTCAAACGTCCCGAAATAAAAAAGCCGTTCTTCTTCAAAGTCAACACATAGGTAAAAGCGCCGATGAACTATGTCATAATCGCATCGCGAAGATAAATAAAACTCCTTCCCCGGTTTTAGCCCATCTTCGATCTCAGGGCTCTGTCTCTCGGAATCTTGTCAAAACATCGGTTGCTTCTCCTCCGCCCTCTCCATTATCTACACCCAACATTACGAGCCTTCGCCAATCAAAAACTCTTAATCAATTGAATCGATTTATTTCTCCTCCAAATTCGATGCTCGGCAGTCCAGTTTTGGACATTGGAGATAAAGAAAATCACGCTCTGAGTCGCCACTGCGCTGTGCCGGGCCCTCTTCAATTACTCAATTTTAAAAGACCGGGGAAGTGGAGGCCGCCATCTTATCCTCAAGTGTCCTCTTCATCAACTTCCTCCCTAGCATCTGTCAATAGTCATCCACCTAATTCTTCATTGTCGGCTAATAACAACTTAGTTGTCGCTACCGCTTCGGTCGAACCTGTTAAAACCTCCTCTCGTTATAGACTAGGTCTTTATAGATTGCTTAGACACGCACCTAATTTAGGTAATTCAAGCAATGAAAGTAGTGGTGGGTCTGGCAATGATAGCTCGAACGGCGGTGTGACGAAACGTTGGGATATTAACCGAAACGGTTTTGCTGGTCATTCGTCAGCCGTTGCCAATAATAGAGCTAGTAATTACGGAGTTGCACCATACCGAGTAAACACAACTCCTACATCTTCACCTTCCCATTCCAAATGTTGCAGTTTGTGCTGACAATTTGTGCAATTAATTGAGAAATTCTTTTAGAATTTTTTTATTTTAAATTATTGCATATTTTTAAAGGCAGCTGATAGTTATTTAATTATTATGGGCGTTTTTTAAAGTCGAAATAACATATTTGTAGTAACAATTTATATCGCACGGCGGATTTCAAAATGATTATATTTAAAGATTGCTGACTTGTTAGTTGCGTCTTCACTTTTATTCTTCTACGACAAAATTAAATATTTTTGCATGACTTGTATAGAATTTTTTTTAAAAATAATTTTCAGTTAATTATTAGCAAAGCTATATTTCCGGTATAAATTGGTTTTTTAAATATTTTTATTTTGATATACGCTGTGCCAAATTCTTTGTCGTATTTCTAATTTACTTATTTTTTAATAAGTTTATAGGGAAACCGCAATTATCAATTTTGCATAACTTAAAAGTTTAGATTTTATTAAATTGATAAAAAAAAAATTGGTTAAGCCAACTTTATAAACGACTCATATTAATGCAGTATATTGTAGTTATTATGATCGTTACCATCAAATCCACGTAATTCTATTAAAGTAAACAATACTTTGATTGTTAACTTTTTTTTAACTTACGTGGTGTTTAAAGTAAAAGATATTAAATTTTAGCTGAGCATTTAATCTCCATTATAAATATCAGTAATGATATTTGCAATCTCAAAATGTGTAATTCTCAAATGAAACATTTTTTCTTTTAATGGTGAGAAGTTGGATGAAGATGGCATATGGAGTTAAATTTCCTTATTAGTTTTATGGTATAAAATTGAATGTGGTCACTAGGTGAACGCGTTTAGAAAAAAAAAATAAAATTCATTTATTTTATTGAAAATATTGATGGTATTTTTTATAGTTTTACTTTTTGATAATAATTCCCGTTTGTTCGTTTTTTTCTTTTCTTTTCGCTTTATACCATAAAATTGTTAAAAGATGGGTGAGAATTTTATCTAATTAATGATGCTTTATCAAGTTTGAATTCAATCTCATTTCCATTAAATGAGAGTTTTAACAAAATGCAAATGGAATTTTACATTGGTCGTTATGCTTTAATTAAAAGTTGGAAAAGGTTACTAAGCACCACTGCCTTAAGATATTTTTTTCCAGTTGACCGCTAATCATCACTACGCGATGTATGGTTTTAGTAGTTGTCAAAAGTAGCCTTTAAAACAATATTGAAGACACAAAATTATAAAATTTATACTTTTTTTTTTGTGAAGTACAGTACCTTTGTACTTTTTTTTTTTTTTACTTACTTTTGCATTTATTTAAATAATAATTATGTTCTATATCTCCTAATAATAATGGTGAATTTGATAATTATAAATAACAATTTCTAGTCTATATTATTAATGTGATTTCATTATTATATTTTTATAATTTTAATATAATAATTATATTAAAATTACATAATTATTATGTAATTTTTTCAAATGTTTTATTAATTTATACTTGGTTTTGGAATTAGTTGTCCGAAACGCTATATCAGTTCGTACATAATTGTTAGTGTATTAAAAAATTAAAATATTTTATATTTTTTAAGTTTTTAATAGATAATAATATACTAAAATTGTCTTCGCTAGATGGTTGACACTATTATTAATACGTATGTAATGTATTAAAATTTGATCGTGCATCATTAATTTAGGGGGGACAAAAAAAAAATCGTGTAGAATTAAAAAAAAAAAAATGTTAGTAATACGGTAGAATCTAATTAAATATTATGGTAACTGTTAAATAGTTGTTGAAAATAACTTAAAATTATGAATAATAATGTACTTGGTATTTACATTTGATCATTTTAACGATGTTTACCAGATGATTAGCGTTGTATATCATGTTAATTGTTATAGTTATTTATTCATCATACATCATTTTATAATGTACGTCTCGTGTAAAAACAAAATGATCGGTGGTCTAAAGTTAATTATAATATTATAATGTAAGTAATCATAGTAGGACATTCATATAAAAAACCTAAATAATTATTTACTAAACTCCTGTACAAGTAATATAAAGTCTCGGTTATGTCATTATTATCCCCAATGAAAATGTTCTGCAGGATCCTGCAGAAAAATATCCCTTTTTGCAGGATATTTTCTGCAGAATGCTTTTC
>JAQGAZ010003605.1:0-11138 GCA_034692225.1 Polydesmus complanatus
GTTTATAGTGTTTAACGTATACCGTTATTCTAAAAAAACTCGTTTATAGTGTTTAACGTATACCGTTATTCTAAGAAAACTCCTTTATAGTGTTTAACGTATACCGTTATTCTAAGAAAACTCGTTTATAGTGTTTAACGTATACCGTTATTCTAAGAAAACTCGTTTATAGTGTTTAACGTATACCGTTATTCTAAGAAAACTCGTTTATAGTGTTTAACATATAGGCTGCCGTCATTCTAAGAAAACACGTTTATAGCTTTTAACGTATACCCTTATTCGAAGAAAACTCGTTTATAGTGTTTAACGTATACCGTCATTTAAAGAAAACTTGTTTATAACGTTTAACGGTAACGGAAAACAACAAAAAACGGTTTGAAGCGATTACCGCATACAGAAAAAAAGTTTTTTTTAGCGTGTAGAGCATACGGTAAAACTGAAACTCGGCCTTTATAACGTTTAATGAATGGCAAAACTCTCTTATAGCGTTTAAAGAATACCGTGATTTGTAAAAGATTAATAATTTTGAAAGTACAGTGTATTGCAGTGCAGCCCGCACCTTTTTTGCCTCGCGTTAAGTGACAGCGAGTGTTAAGGAACAGCAACAGCAGTGAAGGAGAGTGTTATGCGGCGCAGCTGCGGTTACCCTCTCTCCAGCTTAAATCTACGGGGACTGTCAGGGGCAGCAGCGACTTAAGAAACCCTCTCGTCTCATCGGCTGCGCATGAGCAGTGGCAGGTGTGGGCCAGAAGTAATTACGTTTACTCATTCATCTCCCCCGTTACAATCAATTTCTACGTATTATTATTAATATTACTTCCGGCTGCAGCTGCAACACAAGCGTTACATCCGGTGGAAAATAATAACTGCGTTTTTATTTTTTCGATTGAGGGAAAAAAAAAAACCTAATTTCATTTTTAACGCGAAATTGATTAGCTGCGGGGGCTTCGCGCGGAATTAAAGAGGGTGGGGCTTACCCTTGACGTCACGGGCGAGGGCCAATCACGAACGGAAGGGATACGGGGAGTTGAGTAAAGTGTGCCCAGGCACACTCTTACAAGTTAATAATAATTATTAGGGCTTTTAATCAAAATTTTAATACATGTAACATTATTTTAAAAATAGCAATGCGCATGCGCAAAAGTATTTTTTTTTTAAATATAGATAAAGTTTTGATTAAAATAACTAAATATAAATAAAAGATTTAGTAAATCATGTTTAAGACACTAAACCATTTTAAACCAAGATTAAAATTTTAAAAATCTGAACTAAATTTCTAGAAATCTGAACTAATATTTCAGAAATCTGGGTTAAAAATCTGGAAATTTGGATTAAAATAACTAAAACTAGATTAAAGTTTTGTAATTCAAGTTTAAATCTCTAAACCAAGATTAACATTCTGGAAATCTGAACTAAATTTCTAGAAATCTGGATAAAATTTCTGGAAATCTAGTTTAAAATTTTGGAAATCTTGTTTAAAATTCTGGAAATCTGGTTTAAAATTCTGGAAATCTGGTTTAAAATTCTGGAAATCTGGTTTAAAATTCTGGAAATTTGGTTTAAAATAACTGAAACTAGACTAAAAGTTTTGTAATTCTGGAAATCTGAACTAAATTTCTAGAAATCTGAACTAATATTTCAGAAATCTGGGTTAAAATTCTGGAAATTTGGATTAAAATAACTAAAACTAAATTAAAGTTTTGTAATTCAAGTTTAAATCTCTAAACCAAGATTAACATTCTGGAAATCTGAACTAAATTTCTAGAAATCTGGTTTAAAATTCTGGAAATCTGGTTTAAAATTTTGGAAATTTGGATTAAAATAACTAAAACTAAATTAAAGTTTTGTAATTCAAGTTTAAGTCTTTAAACCAAGATTAAAATTCTGGAAATCTGGGTTAAAAATTCAAGAAATCTGAATTAAAATTCTGAAAATATCGGTGAAAATTGCAGTAATCTGGATAAAACAACTAAATCTAGATTTTGAAAATCAAGTTTAATTTCTAAAATTCCGGAAATGTCTTAAATTCCTGAAATGTGAATTAAAATTCTAGAAATCTTGATTGAAATTCCGGAAATCGGGGTTAAGCCACTAAATTTATAAGGAAATTACTAAATCTAGGTTAAAGTCAATAACTACGGTATAGATTAAAATCATTAAATTAGGCTAGCATGGGGTTCCCAACTTTTGGCTCGTTTATAATTACATATTCCAGTTCAACAGTTTGAATAGGGTTCTCAAGCCTTGGCTATTTGACTATGACCTGCGCTATGACGTCAGAGAAAAGAGAGGAAAACGTCTCGCCCACTTCAACCTACGCAAACCTTTTCACAATATTATAGGCTACAATCGTGTATCTTCGACGCATGCGCAGTGCTCACCTCTTTGACTTTAGCGAGGGGTGGGTAGGTGGGAGGAACCGGAACCAATAAATAAATGTCGTGCGACGTTTTTCAAATGTCAACTTTTATTATTGTTATTATTTTTTAAAACATATTTTTTGTCTTAGCTTCCGGTTGTTTGGCTTTTTTTAATGTAAATAATATATTGATTTTTTCTCTCCGTGTTTACGTCATATTTAATAACATATCCAACGTGATTAAAGATGACGGGAAATAATGCGAAAAAGTCGGGTTTAATATGCGACAATATGCGAATTTCGGTTTAACGAAATTTAGAATAATAATTCTAACTGGCTGTTCGTTATAGCGAAATTATTTGGCCTACATTTCTCGATAGGCTACTGACGTTTGTTATAACGAAATTATAATTTAAAATTAGAGAACGCAAAATTTCGTTATATTGAAAAATTCGTAATATCGAGAATTTCGTTGGCGGTATCATAAATTTCGTTATACTACATACTTCATTAAATTAATAATTTCGTTATACCAAAAATTTCATCGAAGCAAAAAATTCGTTAAACCGAAAAATTCGTTATGCTGAAAATTTCGTTATAACGAGAACTTAATAAAAGTAAAAATTTCGTTATACCGAGAATTTCATTAAAGTGAAAATATTTTTATAACGAAAATTCATTAAAGTAAAAATTTCGTTATACCGAGCATTTCATAAAATTAAAAAATTTCGTTATACCGAGAATTTCATTAAAGTGAAACTATCTTTATAACGAAAATTCATAAAAGAAAAAATTTCGTTATACCGAGCATTTCATGAAATTAAAAAAATTCCGTTATACCGAGAATTTCATTAAAGTGAAAATATCTTTATAACGAAAATTCATAAAAGAAAAAATTTCGTTATACCGAGAATTTCATTATTAAAAGTGAAAATTTCGTTATACCGAGTTTTTTTTTGAGTTTTGAGAAATTGGCTCAACTTAAAACAATAACGATGTTTTGCGTCGCTTGGCGGAGCATCTGTCGCTCATCAATCTTCTCCACCTCCCCTCGTGACGTCACGGTGGCAGCTGTCTCTCTTTCTCCATCCCTCGTGACGTCAGCGTCCGATTCGGAAACCCCTCACATTCTGCACAATCATTAGTCGCCGAGATTTGAAATTGAGAGGGAGGAGCTTACGTCTTCAAGCCCCTCCCTGCTGACTAAGCCTCCTCGCTAAGTCCCTCCCCCTACTCCTCTTTTTCAGCTTCCAATATCGATCGATATATCGATTTCATCGAGGGCATTTTTTTATGGCTCAATCAAATCCACGCTTATGATTTACGAGCTCCGGGGCGTTGAGCCACTTCCGGTTTCAACCGCCGTTTTTTAGTGGGTTAATTAACTTTTTAATCGAACGCTTCTCAATGCACCAGCGCCGCGGACCACATTGTTACGGAGACGCAGGAGTGGATGGAGAGATGGGGAAAAGATCCAAAGCGGAATTTCGAAGACTCAAAGCGAATCTTTTAAGACGCGAAACAAAATTGGAAGATGCAAAGCGAATTTTTTAAGATGCAGAAACAAACTTTTATGACGCTAAGCGAATATTAATCTAAAGACGCAAAGCGAATATTAATCTAAAGACGCAAAGCGAATATTATTTTGAAGACGCAAAGCGAATATTTAATGACGCAATACAAAACTTTGAAGATTCAAAACGAAACTTTGAAAATTCAAAGCGAATATTTAATGACCCAATACGAAAATTTGAAGATTTAAAGCGAATATTTGAAGATTCAAAGCGAATATTTGAAGATTCAAAGCGAATATTTGAAGATTCAATGCGAATATTTAAAGACGCAATACGAAAATTTAAAAATGCAAAGTGAATATTTAATGGCGCAAAATGAAACTTTAAAGATGCAAAGTGAATATTTGAAGATTCAAAGCAAATGTTTACCGACGCAAAACGAAAATTAGAAGATGCAAAGCGAATTTTTTAAGACGCAAAAAGTAACTTTTATGACGCTAAGCGAATATTTAAAGACGCAATACGAAAATTTGAAGATGCAAAGCGAATATTTGAGGATGCAAAGCGAATATTTAATGGCGCAAAATGAAACTTTGAAGACGCAAAGCGAAAGTGGTACTGGATAGGCACTGCACACAAATCTCTAAAAGAGATTGTTGACGCACCCTGTATACTTGAGTAGCTGTCATTTGAAGAGGGAGGCAGGGGGGGAGGTAGATGAGATGTGACAGGCTCTTTGTCCACGTCAACGCTGATTGACACTCGCCGCCATCTTTCTTCAATTTCGTCGAATGCTAATAGCGAATCAAAACCCACACCTGCGCATTAACCATTCGCGCCGCTTCATTCGCCTCACAAAGGTGTCTTTGTAAGGCGAGAAAAAATTAAGGGCCCCGCACTACCTGTCATGGATTGGTGCTCACATAAAGCCCGGATCTCCCTCTGAATCCTTACATTTTCAGCTCTGAACCCTTATATTTTTCGTATAGAATCTTTTCGCATCTAGTGCGGTACCGATTTTCGAGAGTGGATTTAACCGGAAATGAGAGTAATTTCCGGACCACATGTAATGCGATTTGTCGGAATAAAATTGAGTGGAGAGTCCATTAGGCTCAAAGGGCTTAAAGGCCCTACATCATTTCCTTTAAACGATTTTACAATCCTATTTCTTTATTTTTTTTTATTTCGGCGGTTGTCCTTTGGTTTTAACTTCCTGTTCGCGGCAGAAGGAAGTAGTTTGAACCGGAATATTTTACATTCGGCATTATTCAACTTCCGGTTTTATTGTATACTCCTTAATTATCTGCTTCCTGTCTCCTTTTGCTACTTTTTGACAATTTCCATCCCGTCTTTGGTTGGCAACACGAATGCTGCCCCTTGGAAGTGCGTAGAGTGTAACGAAGATAGCTTCTTGGCAAAGCTCGCGGATGTATTGCGGGAAAGCTAACCTTTGTGAAGCGCAATACGATTTCAAGGGGCAGCGAGGTAAAATTTCAACATGACCGAAATTCCGGTTCCCCCTGGATTACGGGTAGTGAGACGGGCTTAAACCAGTTGGCCACGCCCCCTTTTAGACCCTCAATAAGCTCATCTCTCTCTCTCCTAATTATTTGCGCTGGGATTTAATTAATTTAATTAGACGGTCGTGCGACACTTTTCGCGCGACTAAATGTCAGCGAACGACGATTAATTGGCTTCATTAAAATCGCTCCTAATTATTATTAATGAACATTTTTATTTCTACTGTGACGTGAAACACGAGCCTAACCCACCTTTTTTTTTTTTAAACCGGTTTAACAGGCTCATTTCCCCGCAACGGAAAATTAAAGGAAGGTAAAGATTTTGATCTCTTGCTGTACAAAAGAAGATTTAATGAATCTTCCTTTACTGAAAATCCCATAGTGAAAAGATTCAAAGTGAAAAGATTCAAAGTGAATACATTCAAACTTAGAAGATTTACAAAAAAAATTTTAAGTGTAAAAATTTACAGGATAAAGATTCAAAATGAAAAGATTTCTAGCAAAAAGATTCAAAGTGAAAAGATTTACAACCAAACAGTGAAATGATGCAAAGAAAAAGGATTCAACGGGAAATGTAATTAACTTTTTCGACGATTCGCCATTTGCTTTGTTGAATACACAGACGGCAGTGCGCATGCGCGGAGGAAGGGTAAATATAAATTTGCGAAGAAAAATGTTTTTAATTGCGTCGCCGGTGCGTGACGTCATCGTCTTATCTCACAAACATAACTTTTTCCGCTTGATTAACGCGCAAACAAACGCGCGTTTTATTTAACGGAAGTGGAGATAAAAAAGGAGTTGACGACGGGCCAAATGGCTCCGCGCATGCGCACTACCGGAGAAAGGCCAGAACGCTTAGGAGCAGAAAAATATACCTAAAACGTTTTCGTTCGGCGGCCATCTTGGAGGCTAATTGCGCGCTCTAGGATGACGTCAGGCGATTGCGCTCGAAATTCAGATCGAGATTGCAAAGATTCAGATCGAGACTTGGAAGATTCAGATCGAGACTTGGAAGATTCAAATAAAATTTTTAAGGATTCAGATCGAGAATTTAAGGTTTTACATAGACTGGTAGAAAATCTAAAGATTCAAATCGAAATTTTGAGAGATTCAAAGCGAAAACCAATGTTAATAATAAAATATTAATGGTTAAAAATGCGAAAGATTCAAAGCGCAAATCGCTCGAATGTAATTTTTCAATTTTATTTTCATTTAATTTTTCCTCTGGCGCATGCGCACTGCGCAACCCTCCCTCGATGAATAATTTTCCGCGAATCCATTTTTTAGCGCTAAATTGACCGTCGCGTTCAATTTCTCTCTTTTCGGCGCATTTTTATTGACGATCGATTTTTCCATTTAAATTTTCTCCATTTTAAATATAAAAATCCAAACTATGGCGCATGCGCTCGTCGCAGCTGCCCTCCGCTTACGCGGAGCCAATTCCCCCCTCGAATGACGTCAGCGGTTGCGGTTAATTATCCGTCTTATGCGCCGAAAAGACGCGGGCATTTTTTTCTCGCGCGGCGTTTGACGCGATGTAATCCGAGCGGAAGGAAAAAGTATCAATTAACGTCACGTGATTTATACCAATTAATTTACGGCGCCGCTCCCCACCGCTCTACCTAAGCGTACCAGCAGCGCAGGAGTGAGCGGACGGAAGACGAGCAGCCATTTCAGGTTCTGGAAAACGATAATAATTATTATTATAGAATTTTCTGAAAATGTTCTAGAACTTGACTTATGACATGTTTCCGCTTTGAATCATTAATGAACGATTTATTTAAAAAATGAACGATTTTCTTGACTAATTAACAATTCTACGGAATGAAAAGAACGACATTCATGATTAAAGAACGATTTTCATGAATAAGGAACGATTTTCTTGAGTAAAAAACAATTTTCCTAATTAAAGAACGATTTCCATAATTAAAGAACGATTTTCTTTAAAAATTGAAGAACAATTTTTATAGAAAAGAAATCGACTTACATGATTAAAGAACGATTTTTTCTTCAAATTAGAGAACGATTTTCGTGATTAAAAAACGATTTCCATAAATAAAGAACGATTTTTTTAAAAAATTGAGGAACAATTTTTATAGAAAAAAAAATCGACTTTCATGATTAAAGAACGATTTTTACGGAAAATAGAACGACTTCAAAGAGAAGGATTTTTCTAAATTCTTAAATTTTCCGCTTTGAATCTATAAATTATCCGCTCTGAATTTTTTCACATTAATTATTATTCTTTAATTAACACCGTCTTTTGGATTGAATCCTAAATCTTTCCGCGTTGAGTCTTTTCCTATTTCGAACATACGGAGTACAAATTACTGACGCACGCGCAGTGCCACAGCCCTCCGTTTACGCGAGAAGCGGCTTTTCTCCCCTTGGCTCGGGTTACGCGACGTAATCCGAGCGGAAGTAAAAAGCGGTTATCAATTAACGTCACGTGATTTCCTCCGTTAATTGCCAACAGAGCAGCGTTCCCTATCCCAAATCCCTGCCCTCGTTAACTCCGGCTTTCGAACGCTTTTTTAACGTCGTTTATGAGTTTTTGTGAGCGTTCAATTAACGCCGGCGCGGAACACGAACGAGCGGAAGTTGAACAACCGTTTCCGGTTGTGAAACGCGAGACATTCGGATCTCATTACGAGAAGATTAAAATGTCGTTTAGACGGATTATAAGACTTAAGTAATTTTTTAAAAAGCGGAGGCGCGTTAAAAACGAACACACGCAAGGAATTGCGATTTAATTACGGCACCGGTAATGGAAATGAAACCGGAAATAAAGTTTGATTTTTACTAATAGAGAACGATATTTGCTAATGAACGATTTTCTTTTATAAAGACCGATTTTGCTAATGAACGATTTTTTTAATATACGGTAGAACGATTTTCGCCAATAAAGAACGATTTTCTTTTATATACAGTAGAACGAGTTTTGCTAATAAAGAACGATTTTTGCTAATAATGAACGATTTTTGCTAATGAACGATTTTTTTTATATACAGTAGAACAATAATTTTTGCTAATAAAGAACGATTTTTGCTAATAATGAACGATTTTCGCTAATAAAGAACTATTTTCGCTAATAATAAACGATTTTTACTAATGAACGATTTTTGCAAATAAAGAACGATTTTTGCTAATAATGAACGATTTTCGCTAATAATGAACGATTTTCGCAAATAAAGAACTATTTTTACTAATAATGAACGATTTTCGCTAATAAAGAACTATTTTCGCTAATAATGAACGAGTTTTACTAATGAACGATTTTCGCAAATAAAGAACGATTTTCGCTAATAATGAACGATTTTCGCTAATAAAGAACTATTTTCGCTAATAATGAACAATTTTTACTAATGAACGATTTTCGCAAATAAAGAACGATTTTCGCTATTAATGAACGATTTTTGCTAATGGACGATTTTCGCTAATAAAGAACGATTTTTGCTAATAATGAACGATTTTCGCTAATAAAGAACTATTTTCGCTAATAATGAACGATTTTTGCTAATGAACGATTTTCGCTAATAAAGAACGATTTTTGCTAATAATGAACGATTTTCGCTAATAAAGAACTATTTTCGCTAATAATGAACGATTTTTGCTAATGAACGATTTTCGCTAATAAAGAACGATTTTTGCTAATAAAGAACGATTTTTGCTAATAATGAACGATTTTCGCTAATAATGAACGATTTTCGCAAATAAAGAACTATTTTTACTAATAATGAACGATTTTCGCTAATAAAGAACTATTTTCCCTAATAAAGAACGATTTTCGCTAATAAAAAACGATTTTCGCTAATAATGAACGATTTCTGTTGATGGAGAACGATTTTCGCTAATAATGAACAATTTTTACTAATGAACGATTTTCGCAAAAAAGAACGATTTTCGCTATTAATGAACGATTTTTGCTAATGAACGATTTTCGCTAATAAAGAACGATTTTTGCTAATAATGAACGATTTTCGCTAATAAAGAACTATTTTCGCTAATAATGAACGATTTTTGCTAATGAACGATTTTCGCTAATAAAGAACGATTTTTGCTAATAAAGAACGATTTTTGCTAATAATGAACGATTTTCGCTAATAATGAACGATTTTCGCAAATAAAGAACTATTTTTACTAATAATGAACGATTTTCGCTAATAAAGAACTATTTTCCCTAATAAAGAACGATTTTCGCTAATAAAAAACGATTTTCGCTAATAAAAAACGATTTTCGCTAATAATGAACGATTTCTGTTGATGGAGAATGATTTTCGCTAATAAGGAACGATTTTCGTTAATGAAGAACGATTTTTGTTTAAAAATAAAGAACGACTTTCTTATAAAATGAACGAATTCACTTTAAAAAAAAACGACTTAATTAAATACGAACGATTTTATTCTGTACTAGTATTTTTTTTTTTTTAAAAAAAGAACGGTTTTAGTAACAAAGAACGACTTAAAAAAGAACGCTTTTTGCAAAAACAGAACGACTTCTTACAAAAACAATAGTTATAATACAATTTAAATAATTTTTTAAAATAACTAAAGAACGACTTTTAATAATAAAAAGCGATCTCTTTGATAAAAAGACCGAGATTCCTTTAAAACGACCGATTTCCTTTAGAAACGTAATAATTTCGTTACATCGAAGTTTGCATTTTACTAAAGTTAATTATAAATTATAAACCAAAAAAATCAAAACAGTGCTAGAGTTCCGGCAGCAACTTCCGGTTCAGCGCTTATTTCTGTTCCGTCGTTATTTCGTAAATTGTACGAGAGCGATGAGATTCGCGCGATGTTTGTCGCTGGGGAGTGCGGCGGGTGGGAGTTGGGTGGGTGGGGATTAGCAGGAAATGAATATGAATGATAATTGAGTGACGTCACTCACCTTAATCGTTCTCCCTCTCTCTCTCTCTCTCTCTACGTCTTTTTCTTCCACCGTAAACTCTTTCTCTGCGCGGAACCGGAAATTAATCCTCAATAAAAACGCGTTTTTCACCACAATCACTTTTTGATTTTTTTTTTATAATTTTCTTTTATTGTTTATTTTTGGCGCCAAGGAAAATCGCGCGAAAAGCGTGACGAGTGGAGTTGCACACGCGAGCACGGAACGCACGTCGCTGGCGTTTTCCGGAAGCGGAATGAGCAGCGCCTACGCACTCTCTCCATCACTCTCTCTCTCTCTCTGCCTCTCACCGACAGCAACGACGCCCTCTGACGGAACAGGAGGCGGGGCTTAAGACGAAGCGGAGATTCAACACTGGTTCAGTAGCACGAGATTTTCAATGCCAACGCCAATGATCACTATAACGAATTTATCAAACATTTTTAAAAGTAACCAAATTTTTTCATTAAATTCCCAAAGTACCAGTAAAAATTATTATCAATGTTAATTTCAATGAAAATGTCATTATTACGAAATTCTCATCAACCCTTTTCAATATAACAAAATTTTCAATTCAACGAATTTGTCAATGAAATTTTCAATACCGGTATAAAGAATTTTTTTTATTATTAAATTAACACATTTACATTAAAATTCTAACAATAGCGAAATTTTTTTAAACAAATTTTCAATATAACGAAATTTCAGTAAACTTTTCATCGTAACGAAATTTTCATTAAAATTCTCAGTATAACGAAATTTCATTAAATTTCTAATTACAGTACAGGCGGCCCCCTACTTTCGCACACAATTGGTTCCTGAAAATTTGTTGAAAGTCGAATGTGCGAAAGTCG